>OZ024888.1:24537917-24562917 GCA_964017195.1 Siderastrea radians | reverse complement strand
CAGTCCTCTTCGACTTGCAAATCGTTCGAAGGCCTAAAGAAAATCGGGAACATTGAGGCTTAGACCTTAGACCTAAAGCAGACCTTGCTTGATTTGGTTTTGTTAGGATTTCCATTGCCAACAATTAATGGTCTGGCAATGGCGGGTTTCAGAAATTCGTTCATGGGGAAGGTCGGTAGGCGGTTGAGACTTGTACGGCATTCCATCGATACACAGACAAATTACACATTTCTTGATCACTTGTTTTACAAGTTCCGACCCCTCAAAATCCAAAATCGTTCTCTAATAGTGGTGAGTGTCTCTTATGCTGCTGTGTTTCACCGATTCGTGTGCATCTCTTATGATTAATTGGACGAATTCATGCTTTGCTGGCAAAAGAATTGGATTTCTTGAATTCAACGGTAAATCGGAATTGTTCACTCTCCCCTTGCATTTGATGATTGAATAGACCGAATTGTGAGACGTAAATCTGAGGGGTAGACCTTTATGCCGAAGAAATGCGATTTCTTTGGAGAAGGATGATGCTTGAACTGATGTGATCCACAGGTCTTCAGCTTCCTTTAAATCTTCTGCGCTTAATCTCATTGGTTCTTTCTTTGTACTCTTCTTGATTGTAACTTTATTCTTGAAACACTTGGCAAACGTGATAACGAGAGCAGTTACATGAAGCAATTTTGTCAGGTCATGAAATCAGTTGATATCGACTATCTGGTCAATCTTCTCTGGCATACTGGCTAAGAAGCTGGCTGATTTTTCAGAACTTTCTTGAGAGCAACTTCATCTACAGACTGAGTCATTCGATTTTCGATTAGGGCAAGTAGAGGAATTCTGGGCATTTCCACCACGTTTTGCACGTTGCAAGGTCTTTAGTAGTCAAACCACAAGAGGGCAAGTCAGCGGGATTTAGGTGGCTGGGACAGTGTCGCCATGAAACTTTCAAAGTCAGGTTGTGAATTTCATCGACTTGATGTTGCACGTACTGTTTCCAAACCCTTTGATTTTTGATCCAGCATAGTGCTGTCAATGAGTCAGTCCAATAAACGGCCTAGGAGATTTCCTTCGATCCATGATTTGAAGTTATCAACTAGTCGTGCTAGAGATAAAGCGCCTAACAGTTCCAAACGAGGAATGGATTGCTTAGTCATGGGTGCCACTTTGGATTTGGAGACCATCTTCATAGCAGGACCGCAAATAAACAACTGTGGCATAGGCACGTTTGGAGGTGTCACTGAAGGCATGCATTTGAATCTCAACAGGGGTCGCAGTAAAATAGCATCGCGGGATACGTACGGTTTCAAAACATCTGATTTCGTCTAGTAAAGATTTCCATTTTCCAAGAAGTTTTCCTTCCAGTGCTTCATCCCAGTTGATCTTGCTTACACAGAGTTCTTGAAGTAGAATCTTCATTCCTATTGTAAATGGCGTTAAGAATCCCATCGGAACAAAGATCTTCACTGTGACCTTTAGAACGGACCTCTTGTTGAGCAGAAGTGACATCGCTTACGTGTGTAAACTGGAAAAGTCGAAGAAAAGTTTGTCACCAAGGCTATTCCAGTTTAGTCCTAACACCTTGCACTCATGTCCAATACTGCTGCACTGATATGGACCGTTATTTGCAGTTGATGGTCTAAGTTTCACATGGACCGTCATCCTTGCTTACAGACCGTTGTTTGCGGTTGACAGTCCATATGTTTCGCATGGACTGTCGTTCTTGCTTACAGTCTGAATACAGAGCATGCATCTCATTATCACACCAGGGCCAACTGCAGTTGATGGTCCGTACGTTTCGCTAGGATTGTCATCCTTGCTTACAGACCGTCATTTGTGGTTGACGGTCCGTACGTTTCACACGGACTGTCATCCTTGCTTACGGACCATCATTTACAATTCACAGCCCGTATGTAGGGGTATAAATAGCCAATACAAGTATGATTGAGCCTCATTATTTAACCATACGTACGAAGCAAGCGAAATACACCAAGAGAAGACGGTAATATGTCTATTACTCGTTCTATAAGCGTTGCACAAACTGATGACAGGGTTCTAAAAGCGGACTGTCCAAGAGACGAACAAAGCGATCGCTATACATGACAGGAAGAGAGTAATATGTCGATCACTCCTATGATTATGCCCCGTTATTTAAGCATACATATGAAGCGAGCGAGGTACACCAAGAGAAGACGGTAATATGTCCATTACTCGTTCTATAAGCGATGCGCAAACTGATGACAGGGTTCTAAAAGCGGGCTCTCCAAGAGACGAACAAAGTGATCGCTATACATGAGAGGAAGAGAGTAATATGTCGATCACTCCTATGATTATGCCCTGTCATTTAAGCGTACGTACGAAGCGAGTGAGGTACACGAAATAGAAGATGATAAAATGCCTATTACTTGTTCTCTAAGCATTGTGCAAACTGATAACAGAGTGTTAAAAGCGAACTGTTATGTCCATTACTCCTTATACTGAAGCCTTGTGAAACCGTGCAAGGGAAGACAACTTTGATTATGCCTCATTATTCATATTGTTTCACGGGTTAAGCAAAACTACTCAAAGCGTGTCAAAAATAAGCACTCAGTTTTCGCCATCATTACAACTTCACGCCGATTTAAGTGTGTACCCCAAATTTTGGGGTCGTTAAGTATTCATATATTCAAGCTATTGTTCTTTCTCATTACTCATTCATGCCGAGCATTTGCCGACCACGCGGCACATTTCGCCGAGCGCAAATTCTTTGATGTAGGTGAGAAGTATTTCTTTTGTTTTCAACCGGTACTAGGAATAAATCCCCCAAGACAAATCTACTGTGCCACTTGATCTATTGTCACTCAACGTAAAATTAAAATTCACGGCAGCAAAAGACAACAAATCACAGACGAAATATTTTTTAAGCAAAAGAATGAGTTTACAACTGTTTAAGTTACTTTAAAATTCGCACACAAATTAGCGAGCGCCTTCAAGAAGCGAATTCTTCTAGTAACTACAACTGTTGCTGAATGGTGTGCAATGTATTAAAATATTCGCTCAGATCGATTTATGAAAACGTTCTGCTTTTGAATCATAACAATGATCTCTTCGTTAAAGTTTGATTCAAATGCGCGCTTTATGTTGAAGATATCTTGAACCATGTAAACAAGTTATCAAAATCACGAAAGTATTCAAGATCATGTTTATGTTTCTGTGACGCTAAAGAGCCCGTAATTAATGCTCTGTGGCCTCAAAACAAAGTAAATGCCATGAAGATATTTTTCGAAGCGATCAGAATGTGTTCACAATAATATTACACAACATGGTTTTATTTGCTCTGCTTTTTAAAAAAGAATATACATTTGAGCGAGACAGCTCACCGTAAATTAGTCTACTTTGTGGGAAAGAAACCACCACTTGACTCGCTTAAAGCGATTAAAAACCTCATTTGAATCTCTGTTTATGACCCAAACAATACTTCCCTTTCAACAGAAGGAAATTTTTCTTTTTTTCAGCTCAACAATTTTAATTTATCTTGTTAAGTGTATGACCTTTGAAGTCACGCTTCGATTCATCGCGCAACTTTAATAGAGAAGTGTTTACACGCATAAATTACTTCGCAGTTCGAATTACCGCCGCGCTGAGCGAATAAAAACGTATTTCGGCTTACAGTAATCAAAATATCTAGTTTAAGATCTCTTTTTAAAGCTCTCAGAATGCTGTAATGTTTTAAGTGAAAATAAAAGTCGATAACAGTTTGCCAAAAAAATTAAATCCATAAAACGTGTGCAGCGATTCTCTGAAGTTTATTCGCACTTCAAGAACAAAAGGATATGTTCGCAACTCTGCCGCTCAAGGATACTTAATTGTGCTATTGTGTTTGGTCCTTTGACGTTCAATGAAGAGTGTCAAGGTCTTCCTCCAAAAGATCTCACCTTTTTCTAAACGAACGAGACCGAACTTACCCGACACGCTTTCCCTAGCTGCCGAAAAGAATACCCAAAGGAATAAACTGAGCCTTCATCCAGCGGTATAGCCCATTTAAAAATGACACACTTAAATCGGGCTGAAGTTGTAATGTAAAAAGGCTCCAAAGTAACCCCCTCTTTTCTTGTTTCAAGGTGGTTTAAGCCACATTTGTTCAAATACTTTCCACATATTTTTTTTATTTTGGTCTTCTGGCACCTGGGGGACAAACAGTACATCCCAAAAAGTTTCCTTTATTTGAGGTCTGCAACATCTGCTGATGACGTCTTATGAATCACAATAAAGTCTTGTTCTTAAACGGTGGCCATCTTGGATCCGCCATCTTGAATTTCTTGATTTTAAAACCTGCAAAAACCACCAAAATTGATCAGGAAGTGATTGAAATCAATAAATTAACAGGAAAATGATCTAAAAGTGTAAATGTACGTCAAAGTTATGATTTTTCATTAAAAAGATGGGAAATTAAAATTCTGAAAAAAATGTGTCATTAAGTGGTTGCCATGGTAACATTGAACTTACTAGACAACAAATTGCCATGCTAAATTGTTCGCAGATAAATTTTAGGAAAATTCACCAAGTTTGGTGGCTTTAGCTTGCTTATTAAAAAGTTAAAAACATCCAAAGTCCATGCAGGCAGAATCCCCCCCCCGGTGGGGGGGGGGGTAAAATGTTGAGGACAATGATCTCTCTCTCTCTCTCTCTCTGCGTACTGAATTTCGTTTCATCTGCATGCTCCAAACCAAAAATATCACGAATAACCAATTCATTCCTGATTACTCCCTTGACCCAGGCCTTAAACTACTTGAGTCGGTGTCATCTGAGAAAACTTCCTGGATGGGGATTTTCACATCGATTATCAAACTCTTACTAATAACTTGCATAAGTCCATGCAATTCAAGCCATTTGCCAAACAGCTGCAGGTGGAAGGTTGGCATGATCTTGTACAGGAGTAAGATATATAGCAGTTCTAGTATGGTAGTAAGCACTGGTTCACCGCTCATCCAATCGATGGCCAGCTTATTTCATCCTAAAACCAGCCAGAACCGATGGGGTGGGTATTTCAGGGCAACTTTGAGGGCTCTGCTTCTAGATTGCCACTTGGTAGTTTGCACGAGAAGCATGCTCGTCTGAGCAGTGAGCGCATGGCGGTAACTGGGTAGAGTCGATGTTACTTTTCTCGGCAAAGAACAATATGTACCTGAGCTCATTTATATTATTTGTTCCTGGTTGAGAGCTGTACACCTGGCACGTGCACCAGTGGAGTTTATTTACGAATACAACCGAAGCAACTTTGTCGGTTGACAGACATACGAGATTTTGCTGCTGAATGGGTTTAGCCAGTGGCTTTGGAGTATCGCTAGCAGAGATTTGACATCGGCCTCATCTCCTGTAATCCTAGTACTGTAGAGATTGGTGTGCTTGAAACTTAATTTGTTCAAATCTAATGTGTCCTTGCTCTCTTTCAACAAGATACTGCAGTATTCAGCAGCCAGATAGTACTTGCTGACTGCCCCTGGATGCTTTAAGGTTGAACCCCTTCAGGTGCCCCAACCAACTGTGTATCTTTATTGACAGACTCTTTGCATGGTCAGAAGGAATTCTTCAAAAGGGGTTTCATTTTCCCATCTGGACGGAGAATCCTTGAGACGTAAGGTATTCCCAAACTTCTGGTGATATTCTTCGGGGTGAGACACATTAGAAAGATCTGCAGACGAGTAGCGACAATAGCTTAGAGTATCATATGCGAAACCCCACGGAATCATTTTTGTTCTCTATCCATTCTGCAGTGAAGCGAGAACAAAACACACTGAATTCCATCAGACGTAGAAAAGAATCAGGACTGGGCATCTCGTTTATTTATAACTACTGACAACTGTGCCCAAGGAATCATTTTTCTAATAGCTGATAGATGAGGCTCCCAGTCTCCCTCTCTTTTGACTCTCAGCAAATTCAACAGTCTCTACGATTTCGATATATGACATCCAGAAGCTAGATAGTTTTCAATTACTGTAGAGGAGATGATCCAGGTAGGTGTCATAAAGCGCGATGAACTCTGAGAAAGACGGAATTGTCTTGACTTCTTGTAATTCTCTCTGGCATGCCGGGTACATCATTGTCCAGCACTGAGGCAATAGGCAGTAGACTGGAGCTCTAGTGCCCAACATTTTCCGTCTTGGAGCCCTGAAGCCCTGCGTTTTTAAGGCTGGAACCCTGGAGCCCAAAACTTGGAAACCTGATTCTCTAACTTCCTTTCCCTTGTCAGTCTCTTTATCACAATTTTTTAACTTAAAAATTTCGGATTTTCATTACTCGTATCTCTTGTTGGAGGGGTAATTGAAAGCATCTTCTTCTTTACCACTCACTCTTAAGTTTAAATCAATTACCTACATTTTAAAGAGGCACGACCAAGATAAGTTACAACGTAGACTGTTAAAATGCCTTCTCTGATCTCCTCTTAATAAGGGCTTAATAGCACAAATTCTCCCCTTCACGTTTCCTGTTTTCTGTTGTTAAAGTAATCATTTTTTTAAATTTATCTTTTGAGTAACAATCACCAATGGACAGAAGCTGCAAAAGGTGTATTGAATGTTCCAATACAGAATTTGAATTTCCAGTCACATCAACAAAATCAAACTGCACCAAACAAGATCTCTGATTATGTAATCAAAACCGGAAATCGACTGTTCTTTATTGACTGTCTAATGCTTCACAATCAACTCCAGTATAATTACAATAAACTTCTGACAAAAATATCCCAAGAACACATCACTGTTCGCTGTGATCTATCGCTATAATTTCTCTTAAAGTTTACTGCAACATATTGAATACTACTGAGTGTGAAACCATTGATAAACGACACAAGTCATCATTCTAAAAGTACATAATAAGCGGGAAATCCACTACCAGAATTTTCTGACACATGAACGCCTAAAAATAGCGAAAACATCTCCGACAAGAGCTGAAAACACCGCGAACAACACCGAATCAACACAACCAGTCACAGAAATACTGTAAGCACAGGAATGTACTAAAGTGGCTGTAAAAGCTTAGTGTTCAGCTAATTTGCCTTCTGTGCATTTTTCTACTTGTTGAATAGCTAGTTATCGTCCAAATGCCTCCAATGCTGTTAAACACATCCAAACGTAGAATACAGCTACTCACCCATCAGGGGAGCCGCCATGTTAGATTTAACCCATAATGTCATGTGAATTTCCCATTTTTTTAAATTTTTTGTTATCCTGACATTCCTTCAAAAAATAGCCTATTTTAACCAGATCCGATAAAAGAAAACACAATGGTTTCTCTTTTTTACCATCAAAGTTGCTGGAAAACTGCACTCAGTCCATATTTATAGGTGTTTTATGCATAGCCTCGTTTCCATGCTAAATACGTATTCTGAGAAAATTTCAAATAAAGAAAACTACATAAAAGCTACTTATCTAGAAAGGTTATCATACCAATTTCAAAACACCTCAGGGAGGACTATCAACTGATAGGACTCACGTTTTGTCCCTCAATTTGGTACTGAAATCTGGTCTGGCCCATGGACTAATGGTGATCAAGATTCTCCCCCCTTAAGTCCAGATATAAAGGCTCTCATTGCCCACTCAAATGGAAGTCTTGATGGAAAGCTCACGTAAATGTTGTGGTTCAACTTTATCATTGGTTCAATTTTTATTTTCCTTTGTGAATAATAGGATTGCCAAATAAAAATTGAAGCTCCACTTTTAGGCTTGGCTAAATCTATATACCGTCGCTTGCATCTAAGCGTGAACACGTGCCGCTGAAACATGATCTAATTGGGTAACAAACGTAGCATGATTGGTCGTCAAACGTTTGAAGTTTAGCAGACCGTAACGGCAAGTTTCCCGCCGAAAGTTCCAAGTTTCGGTTTTGAAATGGCGGCTGAAAGATTAGACATAGAAGAGTTTTTTAGGAGAATTGATCCCGATCTCTGTAGATATGCGTACGCTTTTCGAGAGAGTGGGTTCACTTCAAGTGTAACCATGAAATATTGGAGGGAGCAGGACTTTCAAAATCTTGCAGTTAACATCCCGGAAGGACATCGACGTCTAATCTTGAACATGGTCACAAAACTTCGTACACCCGAAGTCAAGAGTGCAGATCATCGCTCTAGTTTACTGTCAAAGAAAGTCGATGAAAGTCCAAGAAAGATGAGTCTCCATCCCAGAAGAGACATCTCAGCCACCTTTACTGGTTGTCCCAGCAAGAGCACTACCCAAAGCGTGTCAAAAAAGTTTCAAAGCTTGGAACATGAAGATGAAAGTGCATTTACCGGTAGCTCTTCCTCTTCCAAATCCAGTAAGTCTCGTAAACCCAGTCGAACGATTTATCAAAAGCAAGGAAGATGAACTTAAAGAGAAAACAGAAGAAGTCATGCAGAAGAAAAGTGAGCTTAATGGCATGTATGATCAAATCAAGAAAATTGCCTCAGCAGTTGGCCGAACCGGTCAGAGATGTTCAAACTGTCACCAAAAATTCCACACTGTTCGGTCATGTGTTGGTAAGAAATGCGAGTTGGTATTTCAATGTGGCGACTTGTCGAAACATCCTGATCAAAAGCTAGCTTTTCAAGAAAAAAAACGCGCCATTACAACACTGGAAACATCCATCAAGAAGATAAGTCAAGAACTAGAAGCCCGTCAAACTGCGTATTCTCGAGTTACCAACTCTGTGAACAAATCTTTTGAAGATATCCTTGTAGAAGAATTTCCCGATGACTATGTAGAAAACGGTGTGCATAATTGGCTCAGAGTACAGCAAGATGTAGCGTACGTCAAGAAGAATTTGAAGCCAGGGGCAGTGCCTTCTCGAGAAATGGTGAGGTCAGTTATCGAGCAGAAGAATGAAGATTGTTTCCCACCGGCGTTGTCGTTGTCGACTTCTTCAACGAGTGCATCAAAGCGTCGAGGTTCTGTCAGCAGCTGTTCACCAATGAAAATGAAACTCGCTTCCTATGGAATCAAATTTCCGCAGAAAAGGAGCACTGCTGTACTTGAGCCAGCATCTGAAGAGGAAGAAGAAGAACAACTGAAAATGGCGACCAAACTGTCTTTGGCACACGAGCCTTGCAACTCGAGCATGAGCACTGAAAGTCAAGATAGTAATGCCGAAGCGGCAAATATTTTGTTATCTCTCAGTAAAAAGTAAATGTAGGTGACATTTAACTGAGAAACATTTTATTCAGTGTTGACATTATTTTGTGGCTCTTGCTCAGTCATTTTCCATGAGACACAAAAACAGTTGCGTTTTGAAAATACCTTTAAGTAGCAAGTAACCAGTTTGTTTTTTTTCCTCATTTACTGGGATAATATACGTGGGTGTCGAAGTACCGGCACCGTTAATTCAGTTAATTTTCAGAAACACGGCGAAAACGAAAAAGTTTCAATTCTGAATCTCTCTATTTCATGTTTCAAGGTTGAAGTTATCATAAACTACCGGTACTTGTTTAGGCAAATTTCTAATTGTTGAACCTAGAAGATTTGCAGTTGTGTTATTGTATTTATTCTTGTGTAACCGCTCTGTCTCATCGACTGATCTGTATGTTATGAAATTAAAATGTTGTATTTGGATTTTGGTAACATGTTCGTCTGCGACATCCCACAAACTAAACCTGATTGCAAAACTAAACTTCTTGCGGGTAAAAAAAAATATGGTAGATGCAATAGACCGATTTCTGAAATAGCTGTGCGAAACTTTTTACAATCAAGCTTGAGTGTTGGGTACAGGAAAGGAAGTAAAGGAGTTTTCCCAAAATAAATTTGCGAGACGCTTCCAGACTGCGTGTCACCATTTAATAGTATGTGATTGTTAACAGATGTTGCCAAAAAAACCTTTCTCCATCTCACGTTTTATTGGGACTTGCTTCTTAAATGTGTTTTTAAATACCGGTACATATACCTACATGATTTTTTCGTCTGCTACACAAGAGATGCTTTCATTTATCGTCTTTTCGTTACCTGAGGGTACACTTACAATGTAAACAATACAGTAAAAATATAAACATCGCGGGTCGAACAACTGTTCAAACGCAACGGCGGCAAGTGTTCACGCTTGCAAGCGACGGTAAATACATCTGATACATTGCCTACTTTACACTGAACTCGATGTATTAAATCAAATATCCAGCATGGCGGTAATATCCGTACATGTCGGCCGCCTCCAAATCACCAACTGCGCACCAAACGGCATATTCCAAATTATCAAATACAATATCTTCATAGCGGTACTTCAAAAGATACTTTAGCTTCGAAAACACTTCCTCGTCGGGATTAAAATCGGGAGAATAAGCAGGTAAATACAAATCGTCTAAAAAACTGCGAAGAGCCTGTTCAGCATCTCCATGATGGGCGGCAAAATTGTCAACGACAATTATATCCCCGACCTCCAAAACTGGTCTTGCAGTGTTTGGATCAAGTGTTTCTGATGCTTCCGTGAAAAACCTTAAAAATTCAATAGAGTTCGACGCACCTTGAACAGTATTTGCATACTTAACTCCATCAATACCGGCCAAAAAATTGAGAGTTAAGTTGGCGGTAGACAAATAATGTCGCATGTCAACACAAGGTTCCCCAACAGGAGAGTAACCGTAAACTCTATGTCCGCTGTCCGGCAGTTGAAAGCCTGTTTTGTCAAAAAATTTAACTGCAGAAGGATCTTTGTCTGCTAAGTAATCTAAGTAAAGTTGTGTATACACAAGGTTTTCATGGGTAAACCTTTCACCCGCACATTTTCCCATTCGTTTGCGTGAATACTGTTTTGTACTGGGAAGTTTCTTCCGAACATGTCTTGATATAGTTGAAATTGAAATATCTCCGCAATGACCAAAATTACTTAACTGAGATTTCATTTCGTTGAGAGATGTCGATCCTTTGCTTTCTACAATAGTTTCCAATAATATGGAGTCAGCCAGTGATAGTTTGCTTGCCGTTCGCTTGTGTGTTCTTTGAGCTGGGTCAATGTTTCCTTTTTCACGATAGAGTTTTGCGTATCTTGACACAGTTGAAGGCTGAATACGCAATCTTCTGCCAACCTCGCGTATCGGAAATTCGGCGGCCAACTCTATGGCTTCATTTCTCAAGTCCCTACTCAGGGGCACACCAGGTTTAAAGTTTCGCCCGTACTTATTTATCGTGAACATGTTGAGCGCAAACTTCAGTGAAACTTGCCGTTACGGTCTGCTAAACTTCAAACGTTTGACGACCAAACATGCCATGTTTATACCCAATTAGATCATGTTTCAGCGTCACGTGTTCACACTTAGATGCAAGCGACGGTATTTGAATGATTTTAAAACTGTTTAATTATGCTTAATTATGTTTGACTGGGTTCAGAAAATGAATGTTGTAGGTATATTTTTGGTTAAAAGTTATTGTGTTCAATTACTAAACCCAAATAAACCCAATTTTTGCATTCAATCCAGTTCAATTTACTGAACAGTTAGATACGTAAGCTAGGCTAATTATATTACTAATGTCTTCCACATACCTTCACTCTAAGAAAATGCTGCATCACTGATTACTGCTGGCGTACATGCCTAGAACAGAAAAAAGGATCAGTGAAAAAAAATTCAGGGCTAAAAAATTGGCAGTCACCCAGTTGCCAGTTTAAAACTGACCAGGGCACTAAAAGTCGAGGCTTAAGAGCAATTCTCTGTAAGAATCAAACAAAGTGGGAAATGAAAAATTTTGACCCCCCAAGCAAATTTGCATGCAAGTAGGTCTCTATGGGGGATGTTGAAAAATGGCTATTATTGAGGCTGTAACTCAACCGTTGCCATGGCAACACCAAATGTTTGTTGACACCCGAGAACCCAATTTTGAGCTCAAAAACTGTTGTGAAAAGTGCAAAATTCAAAACGCTATTTCTCGAGCGTACTCAAACAATACAACTCGAGACTTAAACAAAATGTTACACTACTATTCTACTTTCCTTCCATGTATGTGGCATTTCATTACATTTAAAATGCACAAAACAAACAGCGAATCAACTACACAGTGTCTCGGTCATTTTAATTCGTGTGTAAAATAAGCAGCACAATTCTTCGAATATCTCTAAAAGTACATCAGTTCTATACTTCAAACTACATCAGTAGCTTACAACAGATACTGTAGTTACTAAATCTACAAAAATCTCAGCGGGGCCGGCTTATTTTAAGTTTTGGACAAACTACAAAGAAACGATAAAAATCAGATATGTTAAATTTTGTCAAAATTAACGTTCTGTGATTTCGCTTGAAAAATCGGAAGGAGATTGATTTGGCCTTGTTATTTAAAGAACATTGCCTGATGATTGATTTTATGATGAAATCAACCGTTCATGACCGGTATTTTTGAAAATAATTGAATCGAAGAGAAGCCTACTAAACGGTTTTGTTCATTTCCCCCCATTTCGACTTACGTTGAGCGAGCTAGTTTTCTCCGCATAGCACTCGTATTGCTCCCAGATCCACTTTACTGAACCTTGTCTTCCAGCTGGTTATGTTTAATATTTATCGCTGTGGTCCATTCCCTTATTTCAGTCCACTGAAATCGGGTTTGGTAGTACTGAAGTGAGCCAAAGTGTACACGAACCTTTCCACCAAAGGCCGTCGCTGTACATCTCCGACAGATGTTACTGTTCTGTCCAAAAGATGGGAAAATGTATCCTTTGTAGTAGGGTTACATTTTAGCCAAACATTTCATTTCATCATTGCGAAAGACAGCTTTCTTCCCGACCTTTCTTTTCGAGTGTATTAAAGCCATCAGTGGAAACGAAAACACACTGTACGCGACGGGACATTGCTGGTCAGCGGTGTTTACTAAAACAATTTTCCCCTTCATAATTTGCATATCACTGCGTCCTCAGATATTTTAGGCTGACTGTTATTAGATTACCATTTTCCTCTTGCTTTTTAGTTCTGGACTACTCACAGTAGGAATAACATCTTGTGTTACAACAAATGAACAATGCATTTTCTAGCTTAAACCATTCTCGGCGCGAAAATAAGACTGCTAACACAACTCACTTGCAAGGAGTGGCTGTTGGATTGTCCATATTCAACTGTAGCTTGCTTAATGCTTTTAAGGCTTTTTGTAGATGGAAGCCTCAATCCTCATTATTATGGACCTTGTTTACTTTAACAAAAACAAATCAAGATAAAAACAAGAACAACAAAGGATTCTGTTCTAATCCGATGAAATTGCCTTCATGCGTCGCATGTTCAAGCCCTACAGTAGACAGTTACTTTTTAAGCTACTTTTTCCGCAGCTTTGCAGCTACACTGCTCGACAAGGGAAACAACAGACTTTACGTAGGGTTCCTTTCTCCTTCCTGTGATGGGTAGATCGAAATTCTTGCAGATGGCTTTGAGCGTTGTCAGTCTTAGTGATGAAAGTTCTTCCTTCGTCATTTCGCAGAGCCGAAGATCTTCGTACACAAGTGGATGCACAGGGGACTCGTCGTTTAAGGATCTCATGATATCATTTCTCACCTCGAGCAGCATGTTCTCGTTTTCAGCTGCCTGATATTCTAATGGACTTAGCTGTTTTCGTTTTGCCGCAAAGCGAGAAAAGTAAGAGGAAATTTGGGACGGTGTAAGGAACTCGTTAATTGAAAACAAGCGCTGATTGTTGGCGTCTCTAACTTTGCGCATTTCCTTTGCGACTTCCTCCCCAGTGGTCTTCTTACTGGATTTTTCGCCTTCTAAAAATTTTTTTTCGAGAAACGACTTTTGCTTTTCACTAAATCTTGTTGTTCTGGGCTTTGACTTTAACGCCCAGCCCATATCCAACAAGGGCAAATGTGGGTCACCGCTTAGGCAAACGCATGAAAGCGCTTTAGTTTGGCCTTCCTTCAAATGCTGGGCGTAGCTTAACTTCGCTCTGTCCTGTAGGGTGACTTTTTCCAGAGCCCTGATATGCACACCGTACTCACAATGTTTTTCCAGTGCAGTATATCGTACAAATGTCTTTGTACAACCTTCTTCGGGGCAAAAAATATCTTGACAGAAACCTGGTCTCTGCTTTCACTTGCAGATGAATCGCTGGCATCTGAGCAACTTTCAGTTTCTTCTCTGTCAGTTCCTTCCGTGTCTGTTGCACTAGCCCGCACTATTTTAGCTTGTGACCCCCTTTGAAATACGGAGGAAAAGTCGCCATCACCAAAGGACACGTTGTCAAGCCATGCAAAGTCCATCTCCTCTGGCACTGCAAATAAAGTGGAGAACGGCAGTATGACTTGTACTGTCAATACAGTTAAGCAAAATCACGCAGAATGGTGTTTTTACGGTTCTTACGCACATTTGTAGCTATCATTAATCCCAACCACTGACGAGAATAGTGATGAGTGGATAACAGCTAAAGAAATAATCGGGCAAGTAGTTGACACAGTTATGAGAAGGTGATTTTAAATTCTGGTAATGTTTACCATTGAATTGCACGAACATTAATATTATTAATAACAGCTGACAAAATACGAGTTGTAATCCGGGATAACTACAATCTCGTTCTCAGAGACGTGGACTCCACGGTAAGCGGATGACTTGATCGAAGAACCACAGCCTCGGCATACGAGATTAAAACAGTTGTAATTTGACTTTCACCGATTTAATCTCTTGCCGGTTAGTAGAAAACTCAACAATGACAGAATCAAATTCCCTGCAGAAGAATTTTTGTCTCAGTGAATAAATTAGCACAAAAGTGCATGCGCGAAGTAATAATAATGTCAATAATAAGGGTGCTTGAAACAGATTTGGTCAGTACTATGTCATGGCTTGTTTTGGTTTGGCGCCATTTAACAAAATCTTCCTTCCGGTGTCAAGAATGCACTTACCTACTTCAAATACATTCCAGTCGAAAATTTTCCAGGGCCAATGCCATAAGCTCTGGAAGCGTAAAAGCCCTCGTTTCTGAAGGAAAAATTGTTTAGAGTGTTGATACTCTCCAACTTGTAGGTCTTCGTATTTTCATTGCTGGTCTGTACGACTGCGACGCGCACCCCTGGGATACCCCCACGTGATTCAATGGCTGTTTTCAGGTCACTTGGAGTGGTCACAGAGTTCCCTTCGTTGACGTAACTTTTGACATGAGCCTTTACTTGGGCAGCCTTCCGATCACAGGAACCTTTGCCGCCTTGTGGATCGCTGAAATCGATTTGCTTCACTTGCATGCCACTGCGTGCTGACAGGACCCTAGCAGAAAGAATGGTACATGAGGAGTGATAACACCCAGCATTGTCCTGGCGGAAATATCCTGTAGTTATTTCTGGGTGCTGCTGCTTCAAAGAACGAAGCACATGCTCCATGATCAAAACTACTGTCTCACTGTCTTGAAGGCCAGATTCCAGAACATGGATGAACGTTTGCGCCTCGAGGCGGTCATCGACTTTTCTATGGCACACTGAAATATGCCACGAAATACCCCGTTTTCCAAAGAAGTCGCTTTGAGCTTCTCTGTATCTGGATGGCATAAACTTCATAGCAAAATCTTGAACAATCAGCACACAGGATGAATCCAAAGACTGTAGCGCGTCCAACCGAGAAATGTCTTGATGAACACTTCGTAGTTGATGTGCTTTCCATTCTGAGATGGCTTGTGTAGCTCTCTCCACCAGAAAAAGGACTTCATCCTTATCGTCTTCGCACAGGAATTTTCTTGTTTCCACCTGATTTTGAATCTCGTTCAGCACCTACAGAGATAAGGCAATACTGTGTGTTAAATACTGTCACGGTGACCTAACTATTCTCCTTTACTAGTGGACCTGGTCCAAGTCGCTCGAATTTTCTTATGAACAAAGGAAAAGATAATGTTTCCCTTGGGGAGTAGGATATGATATGTGATTGTGTTTGTGTACAGTGTACAGTGTAGCGCGCAATAATGTACGATAATGCGCGATAATGATAATGTACGATAATAAGGTAATAATGTATGATAATAATGTATAATGTATGATAATGTACGATAATAATGTATGATAATGCGCGATAATGTACAGCTCCCACTTTGACAACCAGCCCTCACTTTGATTAACGCCCGTGGACTGCGCCTCAATAATCAGAACGAGGGGCTTGTTGGAAATCCACTTAAATAGCTGTCGCCTTGTCTTTATGATCGTAGTTTAAGTAAAAGCACAAGCACTCAAGAAAAATACATTTTGTAGACTTTGAGATATTACTTCACCTGAGAAAGCTGAAGGCATCTACCACAGGATTCACTGTGCTCGTGATTGCAAGGCTGTTGGTATTCGCTGTTCTTCACGTCACTTAATGCAAACGCTCTGCAATGATCAGGAATGGCAGACTCGGAGGAGACATGAACCTGGAATAAATTATAAGGAAAACGTTATTACACCAAAGTTGACTGGGAGCAGAAACCACATACAATTCATATTCTCGGATATAATTTCTGTAGAAGGCAAGCACGCCAGTGACCGTAATACGTACTTTGTAGTCGCCTTTCAGATACTGCTTTCCATCCTTGAGCGATTCTTTCAGGCGAACAGCAGTGTTTTCGTCAAGCCCCACTTCTGAAAGCTTATCTACAACGTTAGTCAACTCATCAAAAGATCTTGCACCATCAGCTAAGTAGTTATCAAGGCCTTGCATACACCGTCTGATGGAAGCCCCGCAACTTTCAGCAAGAATCTTGAACAGAGTGCTTCTTCCAAGTGGGCAGCTGAATCCTGTCTCTTGACAATACTGATAGTATTGGCTTACCAGACGGGAAGGAATTAGCAAACGTACTACATTTGGAATTTCCAGAGCTTCCCCGTTGGAGAGTTTGAGCTTGCGCCTCCCAAATGGAAGGTCTTGAATCACGTGTTGACTAGTTATAAAGTCAATAAAATGTTCAAGTCTTGCTGAGTCCACTCTCTCTCGGATTGCTGTGGGCATTTGGGGAAGTGGAGCTCCTACTCCGTGCTGCAGACGATGAAGACGGGCAGAGTGGAATCGGTACCTCGAAAGCCCAGGAATAAGCTGCTCAAGGTCTTTGAATGACAACTTGTCTGCCATCACACTTAGTATTTGCTTCCTGGTACTTTGATGCGCGGCTTGTTTGTAGCTCTCAATAAGCGCTGTTAAAAGAGACCTCTCTGAAGTTGAAGTTTCGCTGTATCTCTCATTAATTTGTGACGACTCCTTTAAAGATCGCCATAGTAATGCGGCATCATTGGGAGCTACAAGTTCAAGAAGAGTTGTGACGACTTCACTCATCTTTGAAGTGTAGAATCGCTCTGTTTTTTCCAAGGCATCCACCCACGAGACCTGCAGGGTGCGATTTATAGGTTCGTGTCCATCAAGGGTGAGAAGTTTGTTGAAAGCTTGCAATTTTTCAACGTGCGCATTTTTACGTGCATCAATTTCTTCCCCACTCTCCTCTGTACTCTCCGCTGTACAAGGAGAATCCAACCGCCACGAGAGGTCCATCCCTATTGGTGTCATTGTTTGTGTTACAACTGCTTTAAGAAGCCTTTTTTTGCATGTTACTTTACTGGGACGGTTTGCTTTCTCGCTGTCACTCTAGGAAAAAAAAGAATATAGTTAAGACAGCAGTTACGCTTTTGTCTTCTATATATCCCGCGCTCAAAGTGACAACGTTCAGAGTTATAACGGCTGCAAGATGGCCACTTGTTAATCATTTTGTCACAGTCCAGTGGCGTACAGGATTGTACTCACCTGCCTCTCGCTTTCATTTTCTTGACCCTCGTCAGCGAGGTTTTCCCTGCACCCGCAACAAATGGCTACGTCAGGGAAACAAGAAAGAAAAAACAATAAAATAACAGCTTAATGCAAAGACGTCAGCACATAAAACTAGACATAAATTTGATAAAATGTATGTTTCATTAATAAAGCTGTGTTGCTTTGCTCAGAAAAGAAGTGGTTCCACTGAAAACGGATTTATAGTAAAGGGATCTAGTACTGCCAAAATTAAATTGAGTTTGTTCAATGACGCATTGCAACACAGGGACGGGGATGGCGGTCACTGTAGCAGGATAATGGTATCAAAATCCCAATGAAAAATTGCATTAAAACTGTGTAGCGGCTATAAATCGAGATATTCTTGATGTAAATTTGTGTAGTGTCTGTGCGCTTGAAGGAGAAAATGTGGAAAAATTATCAAAATTTCAAAGAGTGGACGATTAAGAAACAGAGGGTCCAGATGTGGCATTCAGAGCCCATCTTGATACATAATACAAATAGCTACTTTTAACAACCAACCACATTGCCTGAGGAGGAGTAACAGTAAGCTCCTGAAACGTGACACTATAACATTAACTATAATTGCACTGCAGTTAACGTGTTTGATCTTACCTGAACCCACTGGAACAATCATTCCTGTTAGTTGCTTTATGAGGACTGAGTGCCTTTTCAGAACAGAGCGATCTCCCTTCATTTTGGAACTTTTGTGATTTGCAAGTTCAGGGGGAACTTGGCAGGTCTTTCGCCTGCCCCTCCAGTAAATCCCCAGCCGATCACGATGATAAGTGCAAATTGCCATGGTGTTTCCTTCGGCACGTGTAACATTGAAAAAACCTAAAACAAAATGCAGAGCTGTAAAAAGCGTAAGCGTGGGAGAATTCAAGCCTTCATGCTTGTCTAGCAGATCTGATAAACAGTCCCTACAAAAAAAAAACCAGTCCAGGGTTCCACGCTTCCTCTATTCTCCACCAATACGGATTTTACGGAAAGTATGAAAAGTTACAAATTCTTGTGGACGCAAAACTGTTACAATATTGTCTCACGCGCCAAAAAAAAAACTCTGTATAGCAGTTACCAAGGACTCTAACAGTTACCGAGAACTCTGATACATTTTCTATCTGTTTCGTTAGCATTAAAAAGGAAGAACAATAATATTAAACTCACCTGCGCGACAAAGTAATAAATCAACTTCGTCACCAACATCCGCTTTGCACTTGCTGAGACCGCAAGTTTTCAAATGGCTCGATATGTCTCGATCACAATTAGCTAAAAACAACAGTTCGTTCTCGCTGCCTAAACAAGGCAGTGAGGGAGTAGAAAAACGGCAAATCTCCTGGGAAATCTCCATATGTGAACCGTAATCCGATATGCATGGATGCATCTGTTCCTGGACATCTATGTTGACAAACACCGCTGACCTGTCATAGACTAGTCTTGATGACATGTTTTCGATAAGTTTTTGTCGCTTGCGTCAAGATTTGTTGTGAATTTCGAAGACTTAAGAGCTTCAATTAATTTGAACTGTCACTGACGTTTTACCAGTACACGGCTTCCCTTCTTCTGGAAGGAAAGTTGACGTCTGGTGGAGAAGGACTGCGGAAAGGCCGCTGAAATGTACCTGTGTATTAACGCCATGTTGGCTTTCGACAGTACTACCAAACCCGATTTCAGTGGACTGAAATAAGGGAATGGACCACAGCGATAAATATTAAACATAACCAGCTGGAAGACAAGGTTCAGTAAAGTGGATCTGGGAGCAATACGGGTGCTACGCGGAGCAAACTAGCTCGCTCAACGTAAGTCGAAATGGGGGGAAATGAACAAAACCGTTTAGTAGGCTTCTCTTCGATTCAATTATTTTCAAAAATACCGGTCATGAACGGTTGATTTCATCATAAAATTAATCATCAGACAATGTTCTTTAAATAACAAGGCCAAATCAATCTCCTTCCGATTTTTCATGCAAAATCACAGAACGTTAATTTTAACAAAATTTAACATATCTGATTTTTATCGTTTCTTTGTAGTTTGTCCAAAACTTAAAATAAGCCCGCCCCGATGAGATTTTTGCAGATTTAGTAACTACAGTATCTGTTGTAAGCTACTGATGTAGTTTGAAGTATAGAACTGATGTACTTTTAGAGATATTCGAAGAATTGTGCTGCTTATTTTACACACGAATTAAAATGACCGAGACACTGTGTAGTTGATTCGCTGTTTGTTTTGTGCATTTTAAATGTAATGAAATGCCACATACATGGAAGGAAAGTAGAATAGTAGTGTAATATTTTGTTTAAGTCTCGAGTTGTATTGTTTGAGTACGCTCGAGAAATAGCGTTTTGAATTTTGCACTTTTCACAACAGTTTTTGAGCTCAAAATTGGGTTCTCGGGTGTCAACAAACATTTGGTGTTGCCATGGCAACGGTTGAGTTACAGCCTCAATAATAGCCATTTTTCAACATCCCCCATAGAGACCTACTTGCATGCAAATTTGCTTGGGGGGTCAAAATTTTTCATTTCCCACTTTGTTTGATTCTTACAGAGAATTGCTCTTAAATGCCTGATAGAGGACTGCGAATAAAAGTTAGACTGCAGTTACAATAAAACTAAAACATACTTTCATTGGAGTAACTTTCTTTTCTTTCCCTTCCTCAACTCTAAATTCAGGATGCGTAATGCAATACAGAACACTATTTCAAATTAATTGGCACTTTTTCAAAATAATTGGCACTAAAAGCTGTTATTCATTATTGGCAATTATTGCCATTAGAACCAATCAGAGATAACCTTTTTAGAGGTGCAGAGTTCCAATAATGTTATTCACTAACAGTTCTGTTATAACCAATCAGATGTGTGTTACTCAATAACAAAATAATGGTGGATAACGACAGTCTCGTTTTTCACTAACATTAGCCAAGTCCACCAATGAAATCTCAGAATCAGAAATAACTGAGCTTCTTCCCAAATTTGAAACGTTTGAATCAACCACAAGATTTAGCGGTAAATTTAATCTCCTCTTAACAAAGAAGGTCTGTTAAAAAATCTTTGTAGGCCTTATCTCAGACTGAAACACACACTTTAACTTCGCATGGCGCTCAGCTTTGAAAAACGCTTTTACTGGAGTTAACACCAGCATTCACAAACGATCTGCACTAAAGCCAAACAAACCACGCAAAGGAATTGTGCCAAAAAAGCTACTGTTATAACAGTTTACTACAATTCACAATTCTGCGCAGATGTCAGAAAGTACGATTGTTAGGTTTTCCTCCACCAGAACGTATTTTGAAATATTGAAAACAGCATTAATACCTTGATATAGTATCGCCATCATTGCTAGTATGAGCATTTTACATCAGTGTAAACAGCTGTACGATCCTCTAGTCTTGACGGTATCATCTTGTTTTTGTGGCAATGTGTTATTCTTTGTTCTCTACAATGTAAATCAGTACAATGTAGTCTCTTGTACGGGTTAGAAGACTTCTTGAAAAAGTGGTGAGGTTGTCAACTTGAGCATTTTGGCGGGGAAATCTGAAATGAACTTGCAACTCACCGGACTCACGCAGCTATACGAGTCATCTTCCTGTCAAAAGCACGTGATCGATCGGCTAAAGTAATTCGCAATTCACTTGCACGGAAGACATCGCAAGAGGTCAAAAAACATCAGAGACGAAGCATTCTTTTCTAACATTCTTAAAGGAGCACAGTCACGAAGATTTCGCAGATTTGTGGTCAAAACTGTGCTAAAATTATCGGTAGCTAACTTTATCCATGCCCAACATTGTGTTTGAACATTTAGAGGAACATATTAACTTAATTTCATTGAGAGAAAACAAACCATGACCATTTAATATCGATTTAACGTCAACACGCTGAAAGAATTTGAAAAGTTTAGCCTAATTTTTTCAAATTGCAATCCATTTCCATCCGTGCCATCCGTAGCACCAGACGACAGAAAATAGTTTCAGTGAAGTAATATAGTCTTTGGTAACAAAACTAGACCATTATTTGTGGGCGTTCATTGATGTGAGGACATCTTTTTGATTTTTAGAGTGAACTAAAATAGCGTGACTATGCCCCTTTAATTTGTGAAATCCATGGCGTATTTTCCAAGTTTTCCCGTAAAGGGCTTCCTTATTCCAAGGTTGGGCCGCCAGATCTACGTTATCTGATGTCGATGGAATGTTGGCATTCAGCAGTGAATCAGCGAATCAATAGTACTTTCTCGATCAAGCAGGCTGTACTTTCAAACGAAAAACTTTCAAGAAAACAAGATATGAAAGAAATTCGTTTAATGGTCATAGTGTTAACTGCTCAAGGAAGAAAAACATCACGCCGTTGCGTTTAACGTATGCGTGGGACAGGAGACAGAAATGGTTACTGTCAGGTCATGCGGGAGTAGTGCGGTAGTCTTAAGTTGTCGCGCGAAGAGAAAAAGTTGAAATGTGCGATGAATAGTTTGGTTTGAATCATGTCATTCTTTGACTAAGATAGAATCCAGCTATATTCAAGGCATAAAAATAAATCACCACGCTCTCTAGAGGAGAATCTCAGTGGACTGATTGACTGATGCGGGACTATTTTTAGGAAAATTCAGCTGACAAAAGCGAGGTAAATTCCTTCATCATTGAAATCACCGCTCACGAGGAAGCTTATTTATGAAAATAAACTAGCAAGAAAAACTCGTACGTTACAGTTTTGAATTATTCAGCGGAAAGCCTGTAAATCGGAATTTTCGTGTACCCGTTCACAATTCAGTGAGCCACTTAAGACGGATTCCGCTCAAAGTTCGAGCAATAAGTGCAAAAAATATTTACCAAAAAACTACTCATAGCACGGTAACATTTTAAATGCTATTTGAAACATCTCACTCTAGTTCACTTGCCAAGTGACCCCGCGATGAAATTCTCAAGCATTCTCAAGAAAATTAATTTCAAATCTCGTTAAAGTATGCTAAAAACGGGCGCCATTTTGTTTTGAACTGACATGAAGCGTCTTTTTAATTGAAATATGGATAACTTCAAATCCAATTTTCTCTCGCGGGGTCAGCTTGGGAGCAAAAGTAACGATAAGTTCTTCTTATCTGTTCTCAAAATGTGACAGTGCTGCAAGTATTTTTTTGGTAACTTAATTTTTGCACTTACTGCTCGAACGTTGAGCGGAAATCGTCTTAAATTTCTTCGATTTTAACACAGCATTCAAGGAACAAAAACATGAAACTCATCAGTATCAAGCAAAAGCTGTTTGTTTCGCATGACTAAAAGTGCAGTTGTCTGTGGATCACCAGAAACCTCTTTTCTCAACGTGAATACAATACAACACTGATCATGTTTTACAAAAACAATTTGAAAAGTGTGGCTATACGCCCGGCAGCCGGGCACAGTCTCGAATAGACTAAATGCCCGGCAGTCAAAAATTTTCACCAAATTTCCCCAGAAAGCCTTTCTTAAACCTCATGAAACTAATATATGTTTAGAAATGTCAAGCGACTCCAAAAATTATTTTGGCTGTGTAGTTCATGGGATGTTTTCGCGTGGGCATATACTATGAAATCGCTATGACCTTGACACTTGGCTCCATCTGCTATAAACACTAATGGGGTCACTAATTTTGTGTTCACACGTATCGGACATAAAATTTTCTGCTCGACGTACTTGCCTTGAAACCTTTGAAATCGAAACCTGTGCCGGTTATGTTTTAGGTCAAACCCGGCGGGCTGTCAAAATGCCAGTGTCAGAGAAATTGTGAACGCTTCAGATATGTTACACTGCACAGTGAAAGCCGATGACGGTTCAAAAACATGTTAGTGATAAATGTTCCTAGGTGCCTCCTAAAGCACAAGCAGTTAAAGGAATAGGGTAAAGCATTGTAAACTACAGTGATCTTCACTATGATTTAAAGAGCCTTACGCGAAAGGGACGAGGACAGCCACTATGACCACGGAAAACGCAACTCTTATGTTAAGTTCACGTTTATTTGAAATTAAATTTCAATATTCCTTGCGATATTTGGTGAAAAGAAACTGCCACGTCTTGCCAGACAAACAAACAACAACTTCGATAGGTGGAGGAAAACCTAATGATCGTACTTTCTCACATCTGTGTTATCAGCGCGATTGTCTCATGTAGTTGTAACACTAGCTTTTTTTATCAGAATTCCTTTGCGTGGTTTGTTTGGTTTAAGGTGACTAGGAAGGGTTTTTTAATCGTTATAATCCTTTTGAAACGAGGAAAGATTAGAAAGAAATATTTCTGACCGTGTGGGTAAACTATGGGCAGGTATGCAAAAAATCAGGATGGTCACCGAGCAAAATTTCGAGATAAAAACAAATGTTTCCTGGGCGTTTTATTTCTTGATTTGCGCGATCTTATGCTGCATTTTAACTTCCAGTATTTTGCGCGTGGGACTTGTAAAAGCGTTTTTGAAAGCTAAGGGCCATATGAAGTTAAAGAATTCTTTTTGTTTTTCACTGCGAGTGTTTCAGTCTGAAATAAGACCTACAAACATTTTTTTAACAGACTGTGAAATCTTGTGGTCATTTCAAACGTTTCAAATTTGGGAAGCTCAGTAACTCCTGATTATGAGACTTCATTGGTGGACTTGGCTAATGTTAGTGAAAAACGAGACTGCCATTATCCACCATTATCTTGTTATTGAATAACACACATCTCATTGGCTTATAACATTTTCAAATTGTTTTTGTAAAACCTGTTCAGTGTTGTAATCTTGTTTCACTTGTAAAAATTACTGAATAGTAGAGAAAAGAGGTCCCTGTTGTGATCCACAGATATCAAACTGCTTTTGAAACCAACAACAGCTCTTGCATTATACTGCCATTTCTTCAGTAATTTTTTCAATATAGCCTGAAACGCTTGCTGTGTTAAAATCGAACAAATTTAAGTAGCCTAACCGACAACTCCGGCTTACAGACTTACGCTGAACAATTCAAAACTCTAATGTAAGATTTTTCGTGCTAATTTGTCTTCACAAATAAGCGATGATTTCAATCACTGGGATTTGCCTCTATTTTCGCCGCTAATCGCCAGCGTCATTCTCCACTGAGACCCGAGAGAGTCTCGTTATATATTTTTGTCTTGAATATAGTTGGATTTTATGTCGGTCAAAGACTGAATCGATTCAAACCAAACGGTTCATCGCTCACTTCCAACGTTTTTTTCATGTCGCACGACAACAAACAACGGAAGACATTACTGCCGCGTGACCTGTCTGTAACCAAGCGGTTTTGCCTGCTCTCTCGCACCGCGTGATGTTATTCTTCCTTCTGCGGTTAACATAATGACATCAAATGAATTTCTTTCATATCTTGTCTTCTTGAAAGTTTTTCGATC
>OZ024888.1:24435417-24535417 GCA_964017195.1 Siderastrea radians | reverse complement strand
CTTTGTTAAGAGGAGATTAAATTTACCGTGAAATCGTGTGGTTGATTCAAACGTTTCAAATTTGGGAAGAAGCTCAGTTATTTCTGATTCTGAGATTTCATTGGTGGACTTGGCTAATGTTAGTGAAAAACGAGACTGTCGTTATCCACCATTATTTTGTTATTGAATAACACACATCTGATTGGTTATAACAGAACTGTTAGTGAATAACATTATTGGAACTCTGCACCTCTAAAAAGGTTATCTCTGATTGGTTCTAATGGCAATAATTGCCAATAATGAATAACAGCATTAAGTGCCAATTATTTTGAAAAAGTGCCAATTAATTTGAAATAGTGTTACAGGGAAATGACCTTAAGTTTACTGGATGTTTAATCATCTCCAGTCTCCTTTCCTTAACTCAGTAAAGAGCCAATCGCAATTAATCAAACATGTTCTAACTAATCCCAGCAGACAATTGTCAGTTAAACATGCCAGATTGCCAAGAAAGCAAAAACGCATCAGTACAAATATGTCAATTGCACCGAAAAATCCTTTGCTTATCTCTGGAACCCCCCCCCCCCTCCCCCGGGAATATGATGATTTTTACCCCGCCGTCAGGACGGGGTCTAGTAATACCCTTTTTTTCCGTGGTTTTTTTTTTGGTGGTCACTTGCCCCAGACCTCCGGTTTTCGCTCGGCCAAAGAAATACTCGTTGTGTCTTTTGCTACACAGCCAAGGGCTTTTATCTTTTTATCTTTTATCTTTTATTTTGCACCCCCTGGGGGGGAGGACAACGGTGGGGTCTAATACCCCTGGGGCTTTTCTTGTTGAGAAAACCAAAAAATGCATGCAGTAATTATCTGAACTTTCTAAATCATGAACATTCCAATGAGTGACAAAAATAGTAAAAAGCACTATCCACAATGCAGTGCTTTTAGTTCATACATGTAGATAATGAGATCGAAAAAATGGCAAATTGCAGTCGCCTTCTGGAAACCAATAAATTAAAAGGCTCAGTGATAAACAAAATTAATTCACACACAAGTCTTAAGTGAAGCCAAATAATTGAAATTCGAGCAAACAATTCAGAAATCAGAATTAGGTTTAAAGAAAATTTAAGACCTACTTCAATAGATTCATAAATGAGGATGTGCTTTTTCATCGATTCAGAGAACGCTCAAAATCTTATTGTGAATTTTCTGTTTACAAGAAATTTGAAAATGATATAAGAATGAGCCAGCCGTGCGACGTGAGCCGCCATTTTGATCTTAGAGACTGCAGTCTTTATAACCAGCGGTACTTTTCCTTCTCGTCCTTGCTCCGAATGGAAGCAGGTGGAAGGTTAAACTATCGTGGTAGAAAATAGTTTCTGCTAATTGAATTGTTCCCTTCCAGGTCCGAATTAAATCATTCTGCGTTCACTACTAGGGCAGGAAGCCAGATGTAACCTTTCAACTGACGGGTAGCAAAGTTAAGGTCTCTGGACAACAGTTTCTTCCGAGACCAGCTGGTGAACGAAATGTAAGCTTACACTTGGCATAATTTTCAATGAAAAAGTGACATGCAAGTCTTTCGTCTTTTAAAACTTGAAGTTTTCTCTCAAGATGTAAGATGCGTGCTTTCTCGTTTGGAACCTAAGCAAAATGTTATCTTGTAGTTTAATTGCTTCGATGTACACGCTTTCTGTTTACAAGTGAGTAGTAAGCAAAATGCCTTTTAAAAGATCTTCACATTTCAATTGCACAAAATTTTGCACGCCCTCTGTAGGTTATAAACTAGTGAGATTTTTAAGTCTTTTTTCAATTAAGGAACATATTCTTTGGTTGTGCGTTTTCTTGCTATAAAAAAATCATCCTAAATGATCGCATGATGAGTTGGGCTTCCATAAACGACTTCTAAGAAAACGTTCTATTGTTGTTATCACCTCTTTTGAAATCCCACTTTAATGATTGTTAAGTAAGTTTAAACTATACCAGATTTTGTTATTATTACTCAAATGTAACTCTTAATAATTGTTAAGTCTTAAATAGGCCAAACAGTTTTATGAAAAGGCCTTGGTAGTATTTCAGAAAATCAAGGTTTTTAAAAAGGCTTTATATGCTACACATGCAAGCAACTTTAATCAAATGTAAATACATTTTGTCATCAATGGACATTGCAATGCTGTAGAGCAAACCATATATAATTGTTGAAATGGTTATAATCGACATCGTAACCTTGTCCAAATTAAGAAGAATAAAAATGGACGTCAGAGTACAAAGAAAATGCCATCCTGTAACAAGTAGCTCACTGAATGTAAGCTTTCTTATCACACAAGTAGACTTCATACTGTTATTGGTGTTGTTTGCTAGTGTTTTGACGCTGATTATTTTTGTGGATATTACTATCAAAACATTTCCGCAAGTGCTGGAGACTTCATCAGCTAAAAAATTAAAGCTGTTACACGTGATTTTAAAAAGGCAGCACGTTAAATGCGCATGCTGAAAAAAGTTACTGGCATGTACAGTTTTAAAGCGAATGTCATACAAGACTGATGCATAAGCCAAGGATTTGTAGACCTCTGGGATGGCAATGTGATCGTTCCCAGACTGCGGATCCTTAATATTGACCTCTAAGCTTTCAAAAAAAGTCACTCGTGGAAGTTAAGCTTATGTCCAACAACTTTGTCAGCATTGAAATCCATTTTATGGGTTTTTTCATGTACATCTTAGAGTCATGGTCGAACATACATGTAACAACCACCCTTTTGTATTCTGCAATCCTGGTTTTTAGTGTTCGCTCTGTTTGACCGTAGTATACAACATTGCAGTTGGTGCAGCTGATTTCGTATACGGTGCCAGATTTTGGACAGTCAGCATCACTCTGGGTGTTTGGATGTGGAAACAAACTGTTCACAGTTTTTAATGGTTTGTTGCCTTGGACATAAGGAAGTGCCACAAAGCCGTTAGTAGGTAAATTGGCTTGTGGTATTGGTAACCATCTCTTGGAGTTGTTTATGAAGGATGATGGATAGTTGTTCTCTCCCAGCACCGTCTTCACTCACTTGGTTTCTTTGTGTTTCCCTTTCTGTGCTGAAGGAATGTTCTTTGCTGTTTGTAGCAATGTGCTAACTACAGATCTCTTCTGGCACACAGGATGGTGAGAGTTGAAGTTGAGATACCGGTCTGTATGTGTTGATGTTCTGTAGACATTTACTTTAACTTAAATTACGTATAACAACTTTGTCTTTTCAACTGATGAAGGCTTAAGCACTAGCCGAAATATCTTGATAGTAATATCTACGAAAATAGTCAGCGTCAAAACACTAACAATGTCTTAAAAATGTTATTGGTGTACATTTTTTTGTGAAAATTGATTTTCTTTGCTAAATGATTCAATACATAGATTATGTCAAACTGATCAACAAGCTATGCGACAGTGACAATATGTGCAAATGGGCATGCAAAAGCGGCTTAAGTGGCCCATTTTTTTTTACTTTAAATCTTTTGAAGCATTTTAATTCATGTCGATGGTTTTTCTATAGTTAACCTCGTAATTTGTGAGAAAATAAGTTAGCAAAAATTCCCCTCTTTCTCAAGAAATAAAAGCACACTTGGTACTGGTTACATGGATTTGTTTCTTAGTATATCTGTCTTTTTTGTGTGTGTGTGTGTGTGTGTGTGTGTGTGTGTGTGTGGTCATACCACATAATCCTTGATCAGGCTAGTACTTCTTACAGTGGAACCTTGATTTAACAAACCTCTATACAACGAAGTCCTCGGTATAGTGAACAGTACTTTTTAGCCCAGTAATATTGTAATCTATGGAAAAGAACCTCAATATAAAGAACCCTCGATATAACGAACCAATTTCCCTAGTCCCTTAGATCTAAATCGAGGATCCACTGTAGTACAAACTGCTGAACAATGATAAAGAAATGTATGAAGCCCACCATAGAAAGTATAAGAAAGAATTGTCCAAGTTTTAGGAATGTTTCTTTCCAAAATTGGGTTCCCAAACATATTTATAAGTTATATTTGTTTGCATGTTGATCGCAATTGACATAATTTATCAAGATGAAATCTATTTTTTTAGTCTATAACATTCCAAGTAATGGTCATGAATGTACTCTTCACCAGTCGTGACTAATTCTTCTTATATTTTTCAAGGTGGGCATTAATGGCATTGACACATGTTTGCCACTCCTTTTTCTGGTCATTGCTTGGCTAAAAATGAAAAAAAAAATCCTTCACTTCCTGTAATTTAACAGGGTTAAGCCCCAGGCGACCACGACCACCATTGATGTTATGATTAATTAATTCCTCAAGAGTAAAAATTTCACAAATAAGTTTAACAGAAAAGTTTCCAGGGGAATTAGCTGAGTTCTTGAGCTGTAAAATTCTTTCGGATGTCAGGGTTGCAAATTGTCGTGGCTGCTGGGGATGCTGTGGCTGCTGATTTGCGTTCTCACCAGGTTCCAGTCTTGTCCCAGACAGCATGCGAATGATGTGGTTAAGGAGGTTTGTGTGTGTGATGGAGTTCTGATGTGTCAGGAATTTGCTGCTCAACGTAAAGTGGTAAAGAAAGTCTGTTGGATGGCGTGGAGGGAGTTGGGCTGGAGAAAATGTGATTGGGAAAAACCTAAACAAGGTTTTGGTATTGGGAAGTTCAGGGAAATGTGTTGTTGAGGAAACTGTGTTGTTGGGGGAATTGTTGTTGAAGGAAGTGTGTTGTTGGAGGAGATGTAATGGGCGGGAAAAAATGGCAGCACCTGGACCAGAAGGGAACAGATTGTAAGCGCTGCTAGTGGAAATGGGAGTAAACACATTGGTCGAATCTTTGGGCATATAAGTTGGGACAGAAGTGGCTATAGGCCAAGCAATAGTAATCTATTTACACCGATCTTACCCACACTCCTATTGAGATATGGAGATATGGCGGCCACCTTCAGATGAAGAGAAGCAGAAAAATGAGTACATAACAAACTGGGAGGGTAGGGAGCGATAAAATAATCCGAAGTCAGCTACCGGGAACGGAGTACAGGTAAGAAAGTGTAATAGGATAAAGGCGACTTCCTACAGAAAATACTCGAGTCTTCTATCGAAATGATAATGAATTCATGGTGGTAATACCTCTTATACTCGCTTGGGTAAGACCATTGTAAATAGTAATCTATTTACACCGATCTTACCCACACTCCTATTGAGGTATGGAGATATGGCGGCCACACAGAGGAAAATAACCAGAACGGCAGGTAAGAACAGGATAAACCAAACCACCTACAACACCCAATCTCAAAGAGAATCCCCAAAACTAAAACCAAAAACTTCAAAAGAATATAAAAAGGGGGGAGGGAGGGAAAGGAAAATAAAATTTTAGGAAGCAAGTTGACGTTTAAGCACGGAAGAGACTGATAATGGAAAAGGAAATTCTTTAGCATATTAAATTCAGCATAAGGGCGTGAGGCTTCTTGAGACTGGTGTGAAGAGGCGTTCGAAGCAAGCAGATCAGAGGGAGATCCAGCCCTTATGACATCGGCCAACTTGATGTAATATAAAGCCGTTTTCGGATTTGTCCAGCCAACATGTGACATCACATCCGCCAGTGGAGAACCCGACAAGGCTAGTGTAATAGCGCAACCGGAACGAAAACTATGTAGCGACTCCCCACTGTCGGTCCGGGCATCCCGGATGTACTTTTTAAAGCGGGATTCAGCCGTGGAGCTTAAAAGCAGCTTGTTGACCACATGGCCCTGCTGGTTTGTAGCGCGAAATAAGTATCCATCAGATAGAGTGAAGCCCAATTCACGCGAAATGGCCACGTAAGTCTCAATTGCCCTAATAGGGCATAGAGTAGGGTTGGGGTGACGGCGCATACCAAAGATGTTTGCGGAGCCATCTCTAAGAGTCTTTCTCCAGATGTGATTAAATAAAAAACCATTATCATCTGGGAAACGTGCGATTTCGGATGTCTTAACATGCCCCAGATCACTCCCTCTATCTCCAGAGAAGAACAGTCTTAAAGAATGCTTGATCTCTGGCAGTAATGAAAATTTCAGACGGCGTGAGTGAAGGAAGGAGAAGGCGCTTCTCAAGGTGACGCGAAAGTAAAAGAAGTTTATCAAGGAAGAGAGGTGTAGCTTGCTTTGGGTAATACGAGCCTGAAGTTGTTCAGTGGTTACTTCTTTGAGATATTGTTTGACTTTAAGATCAGTTGCTGGATTACCAAGAAGAACAGTTCGGTTCCAATCTCCTTGGCACCCAAAATCATTAAAAATAGAGCGCAGTTTACCAATGTAGGAGTCCACTGTGGTGTAGGCGAGTCGTAATGGGCATTGACAAGGGGAGGTGTTTCTTAGGCCAAGATGAGGGCATCCGGGTTTATGAACCTGCATTTTCCCTTTGGAATCCTTGAACACCAAAAAGCGACAGACATCCAGGGGGGTAGCATCAAAGAGACTTTTGTGACCAGGAAGAGCAAAAAGAAAACTTTTGAACTCGGACTTTTAAGATTGCTTCTGCTTGGAATACGCTGTAGGCAAGTGATTCGACTGGAGGGCATTAATACGTTCGTCGATAGCAGCAAGATTAAAGGAGACTGGTGCCGGGACAGAAGTGCTAACACGGCGTCTAGAATAGCCGAAATTCTGGCAAAACCGGAAGGTATGATCAGTGGCATAACAACAAGTTGGACATGCCACGGCTGGAACAAATAAGCGAGGAACAGGGGCAAGGACCTAAAGGAAAGGAAAAGGAGGCGTAAAATGGCGACAGAAAAGAGAGAGAGGAAACCGTCAATACTCCAAAAATATGAATTTATTACATAACAAGACGAAATTTTGCTCGGTATGATGTTGACTTAATGTTTCGGTTACAGTGAATCTCTTCTTAGAAAATTGTACAAACGTTATCTAAATAGGCATGTGATAACAAATGTTAGAAATCCCAAATTCAGCAGGACTAGGGGTGATAGACGCGGAAAACGCACAGGTCCCAGGGAAGGGGCCAGGAGGAGGAAAAACCCTGGGAGGAGGGAGGGAGAACTACATCCGGCGTACCAAGGTGCCAAAAGAAATGAAGTAAATGATTGAAGCAGAGGCCACCAGAATTTACGAGGCCTAACATCAGGAATAACAACAGTGCAGGGAAAAGACTGGCTTTTAATAAATCGCAAGATATGAGGGATGAGGACAATAGGGGGGAAAACATAGGGGTTAGAGAAGAGGTCATTGTGATTGGCCGGACGTTGCGCAAAAACATTGACCCCAGAGGATCCAGGAGTGGGGTGTGGGGAGAAAAATGGAAGAGGAGAACCACCCAAAGTGCATTGCACATTCGAAGGTAAGGCCATTAAATCCGCTGAGTGCCCAAACTGGCCCCCAAACATAGCCTGGACCTTAGACCAAGCAGAAGGAGATAATCTAGCATCCTGCAAAGACAAAATGCACGACAGAGCATCCGCTGGATTGTATGCGGAAGGAATATAACAAAGATTGAGCTGAATATTAGAGGAGGTAACAACCGAAAAGAGCCTCTTAAGCGCATCCGCAAGGGCATGTGACTTCGCACCTTGAGACTTCCAGGGCTTTATTAGGACCTGGCTATCAGTAAACACGTCAACCCAACTGTCACGAAAAGGAAAGGCCTCCAAAGCATGGACAAGTGCCAACGTTTCCTTGACATTAATATGAAGATCACGTTGATCCTCAGGCCAGTAGTCGCGTAAAACGGTGGCACAAGCGTTGGGACCAAGGGTACACGCCCAAGCAAAGGAAGAGGCATTAGAACATAGTTTTATTTGATGATGTAATTCCTGGCACCAAGGGAGATAGCCAGTCCAAGACTCAAGAAACAGCCAATGCCGAATTTCCTCCCTAAGAGCGCCGGAAATAGGGACAGGGTGAGAAGAACGAAGGCCTTTAGAAATGCCAATATGAATTTCATTGGTGAATAGGCGAGCACCCGGAACTGCAAGGGAAAATGACATGTACTTCCCAGACAGACGCTGAAGCGTCTTTACATCAGTGGAGTTAGAGCTAAGCACATGTCGAGTGAGGGAGAGACACTTCTGCCTCTTTTCCTCAGTAAGTACAAAGGCCTGACGAACAGAGTCTACCAAAAATCCAAGGTAAGGGACAACCTGCTTTGGAGTAAGAATAGATTTAGGAAGGCCAATAAAATATCCGAAACTCATAAGAGTATAACAAACTATGAAAATGGCGGAGGAAGCTCCAGCAAATGATTGCTCGGAAGTGGAAGAAAAACCGGCATATGCTGGAGCCTTGGAAGGCAAGTGAATTTCCCCGGTATGGCGATCATCTATATACAATAAACAAGGTATAAGGACAGAGCGGAAATAGTGAGAAGCGAGAAGACCAATAGAATGGTAAATATAGGCCGAGGATTTCCATCCAAACGGAATAGTGTTGCTGACAAAATACCAGCCTCCCCATTCAAAACCGAAAAAGGTACGACTTTCTGGGGTAAGGAGAACATGATCATATCCAGATTTGTCGTCACAAGAGGAAGGAGTAACATAACGTGGCAGGGCTGTAATGGAATCCAACTTAAAGGGTGTGTCCTTTATCCATAGGTTAAGAAAGTGATTATCATTACAAAGACGGGGTTTTGACTGCTGGACTGTGAGGGGGCATAACCAAATGAGGAGGGAAAACAAAACCCACCTGTCCCCAAAGGGAAATAGCTCCCGATGCTAGACGGGCCATAATAGCATCTGAGATAAACCTGGCGAAAGGCTTACATGAAACAGAATTGGTGAAAATTTTGTGGGGAGGGAGAGCGGAATCAAAATTTTCTCCTTTGTATCGCCCTTTAAAAGGTTGAAAAAAACTCTTGTACGTCAATACAGTTTTTAATCCAATGAAGAATCTTGGGGGTGAGTTCATACGGCGCAACTTTGGAAATCTGCTCCCAAGCGGAAAAGTGGCTGTGGATACTACCCGCAACGAAAGTAGCTGGGTCCCGAAAGGCAGGCGTAGAAACGTTGGCAAGAGCATGCCCATTAAGAACTGCTTTAATGAAGTCCTGAGAGATATGCAAGTTATCTGCTGTCATCCCTTGAGCCATCTCGACAGGCGAATTATCAGACTTTACCCAACGTACCGAAGGCTTAACTGCACTTTTTGGGTCAAAATCTGGAGTGACCTCCCATTGTGGTACAGAAGGGGCAATCTTAAAGCGCTTGGAAGGGGGCTGCAAGGGAAGTAAGAAAACAAAAGGTAAGGAAAGGAGATGGCTCAAAGGATGACAGTTTTGAGCCTCAGTAATCCGAGAGGGAATTAGACTCCTTTCAAAACTGCCATCCCAGAGCGCAGGGCAAAAGGAAAACTAAAACAAAGACAAGGTAAAGAAGACAGTAGCACTATAGGGAGGGACGAAAAAGTTTATTAGCAAATCGATGTAATAATACAAAGAGCTGATTTAAACTTCGGAATTACAATAATGGGAGTTACTTATTAATGCCACGCCCCCGCATAGAATATGGAGTGTAGCAATTGGCAGAATGTGCTGGCTGGTTTCAGCGATAACGTCTATTTGCCGTGTGGCCTGCAATGCCACAATAGAAAGAAATAAGGCGTTGAGATCTACCAGAAGCACCCGGAACATCCTGGGGTGTGTTGGAGGCACGACTAGCGGAATCTGAACGAAGGGACTTGTCGACCTTCGAGATGCGATCAAGAATCTGCGTGTATTCTTTGTCGGCAAACAAAGCCAGGAAGTAAGCCTGGAAAACCTTATTGGATTTCTGCAGATGAGATCGCAATGTTTGCAAGGCAACGGCAAGGAACGAGGCCTAAGAGTGATTAACTTGCTTGGCATCCGACGCTAAGGACTCAGCCATGCTTAAGGTGGTGTATTTATCAAAGTCAGATAAGTGCCTTTAGCCGTACGTAGAGAGGCGGGCAATCTGGGCTTCAATATTACCTTTCTGATGCGTTTCCAAAATCTCAATACGCTTGAGGAGTTGTTGAATAGCATCGGGCTGGGAGAAAATAAAAAACAAAACAAGCCACTTAGTAAAAGGGGAGAAAGTAAAATATAACAGCTGAATAATAACAACAATAATAAAAGGAAACAACACGAGGGCGAGAGCACCAATTGAAGCACGCAGTACATGTGCATATGCAAGAACAGAGCAAAATGTGATAACAAAGAGAAATAACGGACAAACAGGGATAAAAATAGAGGCGAGATAAACATTACGAATAACACAAAATATACAAAAAGCAAAACAGCCGGACAAGCGCTGTAATTAATTATAAGACATGCGGCCACAAAATATAAGAATAACAAAGAAGGATGTAATCAGAATAGATAAAACAAATACTGAGTGAGAGACAAAAGGCGAGCAGAGAATATTAAACCCGAAATATATGACTTTATAATATAGGGCGAGGGAGGGAAATAAACCTATGCTGAAGTATTAAAACTAAATGATAATGACCAAAAAACAACAACCAACAGAGGCTTCACAGCCGAAACCATATCAAAAATACATCGGCCCATAGCCAGGAAAAAGCACCAATTCCAAAGCCAAATATGCATAAAATAGGACTAAACAAAAGCAGCAAATAAAGAGGCAACAAGTTACAAAAGATCTGACGCTGGACAAAACATGAAACATACATCGGCCAAGAGGCGAGAAATTAAAAACATCTCATGTATACGCGAAATAAACAAAAGCCATGAGGCCAGGAATTAGAAACATCACATGCCGGAAAAAACATGAAATAAACATCGGCCATGTGGCAAGAAATTACAAATATTTCAGGCTGGGAAAAAACATGAAAATAAACAACGTCCATGAGGCAAGAAATTACAGACATCACATGCCGGAAAAAAAACATGAAATAAACATTGGCCACGAGGCAAGCAATTACGAACATCTCAGGCCGGAAAAAACACGAAATAAACATCGGCCAAGAGGCAAGAAATATTACAAACATCTCGTGCCGGAAAATACATGAAACAAACATCGGCCATGAGGCAAGAAATAACAAACATTTCAGGCCGGGAAAAAACATGAAAATAAACATCGGCCATGAGGCAAGGAATTACAAACATCTCAGGCCAGAAAATAGAGGAAACAAACGTCGGCCATGAGGCAAGAAATTACAAACATTTCAGGCCAGAAAATAGATGAAAATAAACATCGGCCATGAGGCAAGAAATTACAAACATCTCAGGCCGGAAAAAAAAACATGAAACAAACGTCGGCCATGAGGCAAGAAATTACAAACATCTCATGCCGGAAAATACATGAAACAAACATCGGCCATGAGGCAAGAAATTACAAACATTTCAGGCCGGGAAAAACATGAAAATAAACATCGGCCATGAGGCAAGGAATTGCAAACATCTCAGGCCGGAAAATAGATGAAACAAACATCGGCCATGAGGCAAGAAATTACAAACATCTCAGGCCGGAAAAAAAAACATGAAACAAACGTCGGCCATGAGGCAAGAAATTACAAACATCTCAAGCCGGAAAATACATGAAACAAACATCGGCCATGAGGCAAGAAATTACAAACATCTCAAGCCGGAAAATACATGAAACAAACATCCGTCATGAGGCAAGAAATTACAAACATCTCATGCCGGAAACTACATGAAACAAACATGGCCATGAGGCAAGAAATTACAAACATCTCAAGCCGGAAAATACATGAAACAAACATCGGTCATGAGGCAAATAAATTACAAACATCTCAGGCCGGGAAAAAACATGAAAATAAACATCCGCCATGAGGCAAGAAATCGAAAAACATCCCATGTGGGAAACATAATTTAAATAACTGCCAGGAGATGAGAAGAGATAACAGCATGCAAAGCTGCGGGAAAATAAGATGTAAACCGAGGATAGGCAACAATGAGGCAATGAAAACTAAAACAAAACTAGAGCGAATGCGACTAAAACGCTAAAGGGAAAGAGAAAGCAAGCGGAGAAAGCACATGTACAAGGGACGCCTGGAAGTGTGGAAATACTAACACTATAAAAGCATGCCACAAACGAAGAAGACAAAAAGTGCTAAAGGAAAATGAAACAAACCGAAACTGAGGTGAACTAGGCAGCGGCGGAAAAGAGCCAAATAGAACAGACAACAAAAACATAGTGAAATTATGACAAGAAAGCAAAACGCCAAAGCAAAAGGCCACGAGGGCCACCGCTAGGAGACAAGCGCGCATAGAAGACTAGAAAATGAAAGAAATTACCTCTGGCTGGTCGGCCTAGTCTTGTGGAGCCGGAGCGGCATCTGCAGTGACTATGTCGTGAACGACATTTGGCGGCTGAGGAACATGAGGAACTTGAGGTACGGCCGGTTGAGGACCTTGTGGAGCCGGATCAGGCATACTGCAAACCGAACTTTCTGAGTCTTCTATCGAAATGATAATGAATTCATGTTGGTGATACCTCTTATACTCGGCCTTCCTCTTTTTGCCTCTGGTTTCTTGTCCTATCTTTTGTAGGATGGCCTCCCTTTCTCCCTCTAGAGACTTGATGTCAACTTGTCTCTCTTTTGACCACAAATATTGTATTTCATCTGAAAACAAAAATGTATAGAACGGTGCTATGAACTTAAAAGACTACACAATTAAAAGTGGAATTTTTTCCATGAAGAATTCTTTTAGGAAGTCTCAAAAACTATGGTGCAACTTGACAAAGCAACTTCAACAGATCAGCTCCGCTGCTCCACACATAGCCCATGAACCTCCTAACTGGAGAAAAATCGAGCGAGACAATAATTAAAGTATGCAATGGGAGGGATCTCACTTCACTGAATTTGCTTGGTTTGTTTTTGTTTTTTGTGTTTTGCACGTTGGTTTGCTTTTGTTTTGTTTTTTTTTCGTGCTATCACCCACTACGAAGTTCGTGAAATCAAATAGGCTAGGCTATTGGTCGAAACGGCCGCGTCTTTGCTGCGGTTAATCTGTCAATTTTCTTGCCAGTTCATTGGCTAACTTGTATCATGTACGTTTGGTTGCACATGACGTGACGCCATCACAGCCAGCAAGTCGCATTGATACTTTGAAAAGCATGTTGAGATGGATATGTAATTGCATGGACACAAAATTGGATTGAACTGCAAGCCAAGCATGTTGAAAAGCACAAAAAGGTGGAAAATTTAACCTGTGGTCAGGCCATCATACTGTCCTCAGTGGGAATGATCCCCCATTTAGGTATGCTTAAAATTCCTCTAGTTAATGCCGAACAAGCAAGCTTACTGGCATGTTTTTGAAGAAATGTCCATGTGGAATAAAAGTTAGTTTCACAACTTTTGCTTCCCTGGTTATTGTTTAGCCAAAATTTAGTTATGAGACCGTCATTTTTGTTAAGTTAGCACACAACGTGATATCAGATTCGGTCTTTTTCACAGTTTGATTTCCGAAATGAGCTTCTTTCCCCATTATCGATCGGATTCCTTTAATAAATTTAGTCAAAGACAGATTTAACAAGTTAAAAATCAGTGTCAAACGTACAATAACATACCGTCCATTTGTATGATTTTGGCTGGGATCCCTCGTTCCCTCCCCCAGCACACTCGCACCACTGATCCTGTCCTAAGACAGCTCCTCCAGCCTTCCTCGATTTGGAGGTACCTGCTGTTCCGATTTCATTAGACTTGGGAAAATAAAGAAGTGCGTACTTGTACACTTTTCCTTTGAGTCTGGAACTCATGCTACAGAGATGAAAATGTATTCCGAGGAAGTTCAATGTGAGGATGGGGTGGTGAACAAATACAAAAGATACTTCACTTTACTTTTTGTCCTTAAATTCTTGTTTTTATTAAGCTCATCTTATAGGCTTCACAAAAAATGCATTTTCCCATGAGCTAAGGTTACGTTAACCAAATTTTACTTCATTATTAAGCTTATTGTTGTGACAACTTTTCTTGGCTACACCTTTTAAGCAAATTGGATGTATTGTCTTCGGTAACTTTTACTATGACTGACCAGCGATATAAATGTTGCTGGTGCTGATGCCAAGTCAGTCAAAATTTTAGCCAAAAGTTGAGTAAGAAAACTACGCCAAAAAATATAAGGTGAAAAAAATGTTTTTTTCTGCCTCGTTTGAGTAGTATGTTGTTTTTCAAAAAAGTAATATTTATCTGTTTTTCTTTTCTTTTGGATACTTTGATTGTAATTAAGCTGAGTGTAAATCGATAATAAACCTTGCCCGAGGCAACGGTTATCGCTATAGTTAGTGGCACACTTCTGTCATTTATCTTAACTATTTTTGCTCTTAATTAATGTTCGCTGTTTTTTTAATTTTCTGTACAACAGTTCAATAAACGTACTTACTTTTTCTTGGTTTTTCGGCGGGACTGCGAGGCTCCAAGGATGCTCTGCCTCAAAACTGGAACCACCGGCGTTCAGTAGTTCGTGCGACCCTTTTGTAGCTAGCTGCATAACAGTTCTATAATTTGTACTATAAGTAAAGAGTTTGCTGCGAAAATAGTGAATTAGATTACAGAAAAAAACAATGAGTCGTGATCTGTAATTGATGATTTTTTAATTCCACGATCTTGTTCTGCCATGAAGTCAATATTTTACCACAATTACGTGCACGCGAACGGCAATGATGCATGGCGTGAAAAGAATGAGCACGAAACAAGCACTCTAAGGAATGATAAGGCACAAAATACACGGAAATGCCAGGGCACGATCTGTTTTGGGATGGAAACGATAAGGAACGTAAAGAGAAATGGTTGAGGGTGCAATATTGGAACGATCCAAGGCACGAATGGCAAGATATCTGGAGGCGCTGCACTGAAGGCACGAAAGGCACAAATTCACTAGTTTGTTACGCCGGAAGTGCAGATTTTTTTAGGTTTCTCAGTTTTCTATTTCTTCAAACTACTCGCTGTTCAACTAAATGTGCTTTTATCTAGCAAAAAAACAAGAGTTTATTCTTTGAACAAACTCCAAGGAGTAAGCCACGGAAACTGAAGGTTTTTATAGTTATCAAAATGAAGAAAAACAAACGGCGGTACGGAAAATAATCGAGTGGTAACCAAGGCCGTGCACAAGGCCAAGAAAGCTTGTAATCGCCGGTTGTTTGCCTGTTCCTTTGCGAGTGCAGTGTGCCCATCACTAGCAATATGGCGTTTAAGATCTGCTTCTTCTTGATGGGCACACGACAAAGTACGATTGCAAAAATTACAGTGGAATACAGTTTTGTCGGAGCTCACAGCAAAATTAAAGGATATTTCACCATCCTCTCTCTGTTGAACTTGGATTTGTATTTTGCTTCCCCTACATATTTAGCCTTCTTTACAGCAGGAGAATCAGAGTCTGACTCCGAACTGGAATCTGCCATTGTGTGTGGAGAGAGTCCACGTTACCAGTCTGCAGTCAGCATGTGCAATAATAGTCAGTAAACGCACTGACAAGTGTAAGGCTGGCTCTGCACGAGAATTTCCACTTTTGGAAATCGTTCCAAGCCGATACAAAGGGAACATGCAGCGAATTTTTCCCAGAATGATGGTTCTTTAGGCAGTGGCTTAACTTGAGCAGCAATTTTGTGCATCAAAATGAACTGTTTAAATAAAAAACCTTAAAAAAGGCGTGAGAAATAGTAGTTTCAGCGTGAGAGTGTAAGATTGCATTTGTTTGCGTGTCTCACACAATGCGTGAGACTTGAGAGCTCTGCATCTACAACATCATCTAACATCGCCTCTGGTTGTGCTGTGTTTCACTAGCCGCATTACCAAGGATTCAAATGTTACACTGTAAGGTTTATTGCCACGTTTCATACAGTAGGTTAATCGAAAGCTGTCAATAGATTACAATTCGTTAGGGGAGTGAAGAAATATATAATAAATGAATAAAAAGTTACAGCTTACCCATTGGTGTCTGTGGAACGGATCCGCGACTAGTGAAGATGATTAAGTTCGTTCTCTCTAATTATCGTTTATTACGTCGCATAATACGTATTTAAGAAAATGTCAGAAATTGCTTTCGTAGGCCGAAACACTCCCCTCTCTTCTAGAAAGTTGTGCAAGTTAAAAAGTTTAAATAGTAAAGTTACAAAATCGAGTTTAGTAAAGTTCATTTAGTCTTTCATTTCGTTTTCGTCCACTGGAACGATGACTATTATCCTCTGAACAGGACGTTCAACCGTTACATAGCCTCCTCCGCGGTATGTCTTTACATGTTCTCCTGGCTTAGTGTTCTTATAGACGATCTCCACTCTGGGTACTCTTCCATCTTTACTCGGTTTGGCTGTGATAACTTTGCCTAGTTTCCAATTTCCTCGAACAAGATTCGAGTCTTGTATCAAGACGACGTCTCCGACTTTAACATCACGGTGTGCGGTGTGCCACTTCGATTCAATAAGAAGACTAGGAAAATAATCGCGCGTCCATTTTCTCCAGAAGCTCTTCACTATATTCTGGACAAATTCAAATCTGTGACGAGGGTTTGTTGTTTCCCTAAAGGGTCCGCTTGGAACTCGTGAAGTAGATCTTCCAAGTAATAGGTCGTTCGGACTTAAATATACGCCATCATCTGTATCAGTTGGGTGCTTACCAATTGGTCTTTCGTTTATCAAGTTACCAACTTCAAAGCAGGCTGTCTGTAATTCAGAGAATGTCATGATGTTATCTCCGATTGCGATGTTTAAGCCTCGTTTGACGGAACGTATTAATGCTTCGGATGTGCCATTGTACCAAGGGGCGTCGGCAGGTGAGAATTCCCATTGTAGGCCCTCTGTTACTCCGAATTCGAGTAATTCGTCCCAATTCCAGTTCTTCGTTATATCTTTGAGCTCTTTATCAGCAGCTACTAATTGTGGTCCGTTGTCCGAATACAACTTTGCTGGATACCCTCTCAATGATACAAATCTTCTGAGTACTAATAGAAATGTTTCCGTGCTGTAGTCCGGTGCTAGATCTAAGTGAACTGCTCGAGTGCACATGCAGTTGAATATCACTCCGTAACATTTCCCATAGGTTCTTCGCTTCACTTCATCTCTGATTTTGAAAGGTCCAAAGAGATCTATACCTGTATAGTGCCAAGGTGGGGAGGGTTTCAATCTCTCCTCTGGTAGTTTTCCCATCTTTTGTTGGCCAAGCTGTTTATCTATCTTCTTGCAGATTACGCAGTTGTATTTGATGGACCTCACCATACGTTGGATATTTGTAATCCAAAATCGTGCTCTTATCTTGCTTACTGTAGATGATACCCCATGATGCCCTCTTTGGTGTATATATTCAGCATATAACCTTGCAAAGCGATGCTCGTATGGTAGCAAAATTAAGTCGTTCTTATTGTAGCTTATCTCGAGCCACTTTTCAACTCTGCTGCCTACAACTATTATGCCATCCTCTCGCGTCCGTGGACATAGTCTTTTGAATCTTCCTTTTTCCATGTCCGCTGTTAACAATTTTTGACATCGAAGTATCCAGAATCTTTCTGCTCTGTCTATATCTTCTGGCGTTAATGGACTAGTTACGTTCTTTAAGGAAGGTCGAGGTTTTCGTTTGTACAAGGACAATACCCTTGCAGTCACTGTGATTAGCTTAGTGTAGTTGGAATATCTGTTTATGTCAATTCTTGCTTCTAAGCTATCTTCAGATTTAGCTTCAGCTAACATAACTGTTTTTATTTGTTCTGGTAGCTCTTTCTGATAATTTGGCTTGCATATCGGCCACTCATGTTCAGGAAATCTAAGGAATTCTGGACCGGTTTGCCAGATGCTATTCAATCCAATCTCTGCCGGTTTCCTTCCTCGTGTAATCCAATCCGCTATGTTATTCTTACTCTCTACCCAATACCAATCATCTTTGTTGGTTCCCTGTTGGATCTCGCCAATACGTGTGGCGGCGAAAGTATTAAAGCCATATGATTCCTTCTGAACCATTCCGTACACTATTTGTGAGTCAACGATGTGGTAGAATTTAGTAAATTTGTACCTCGATTCCTTTTCTATAAATGTCTTGAGTCTTTTATTCAGAACTGCTCCACATAATTCGACTCGGTCAATAGACATTTTCTTCACAGGGGAAAGTCGATTTTTCGATATGATCAATCTGCTCTCATAGCTGTTGTCTGTGGTGTTCCACCTGGCGTAAGCGCATGCGCCGTAAGCTACTTCTGATCCGTCACTAAATATCACTAAAATTGGATCCCCTCTTGCATTTGCGGGTTTGATACATCTCTCAAAGACTTCTTGTTCCATGTTTGGAAGATCATCAAAGAAGTTCATCCATTCTTTCTTAAGCATATCAGGAATTGGATCATCCCAGTCAGATTTGTTTTCGCTTATCCACAAACTTCTCATCAAGCCTTTAGCCCTGATTGTAAATGGAGTGGCGAGTCCCATCGGATCATAAATGCGATTGACTTGAGATAAGACAATTCTTTTTGTAAGTTTGATGTCTTGTGAGCTCGTTATATCAATTCCTTGGGGTGGAGGTCTTTTCCTTTTACTCTTCATCTGTAAATCGAATTTAACGCGAAAACACAACTGATCCGTACGCGGATTCCATACAACTCCAAGAACCTTTTCCGTGGGTTCGTTTGAATCGCCTCTCAAGGTGAGCGTCAGATTTTCTTCAGTGTCATCTTTTGACATTATCCATTCTTTTATGCGAAATCCTCCCTTGATCAAGAGTTCTTCAATAGCTTCTGTTAGTTGTTTAGCTAACTTAGTGTCATCGACGCTCTCAATTATGTCATCCATGTAGGAGTTTTCCTTTATAATCTGAGCTGCTTGGGGATGAGATTCGATACCCATTTGTGCTGTTTTTCTCATAGCAACGGTTGCTATCGTTCCGGAAGGTCTGTCGCCAAAGGACACTCTTTGTATCACATAAGTGTCAGGTTCTCTTGCCGTGTTCATGTCTCTCCATAGGAAACGATGAGTATGTTGTTCAACGACCTTAGTTTTTACAGTATGATACATCTTGCTGACATCTCCAATGAATGCAACACGATTTTCGCGAAATCTTATGAGTATTCCTAATAGGTTATTCAAGAGGTCTGGTCCCTTTGCCCAATATTCGTTTAGAATATGGCCCATATAGCTAGCACTGCTATTGAAGACGATGCCGACAGGTGTGGATTTTGAATCAGTTTTCAAGACCTCGTGATGCGAGATGTAATGCACTGGCCCGTTATACTTTGTTATTTCTTCAGTGTTTAGTTTACGAGCTACATCTCTGTCGATCATATCTTGTATCTGTTGTTGGTACACTTTCGCGTGATCTGGATTTTTGCGCAGACGTTGTTCTGTTGACATCAATCTTCCATACGCGGCTCTTTTGTTGTCCGGGAGGTTATGCGGGTCTTTAATCCATGGGTAGGTAGTTATCCATAGATTCTCTTGTGAATTATATTCAAGATTATTCTCGATAAGATTCAATTTCTTTTCTTCTTTGAGCGTATAATTCTTACTGCCTGGTGGGCATTTCCCACATTTACAGCCGCCGCAGCGCGGTGTACACTCCACGCCCAGATTTTCTATTTTGTAGAAATCGCTTAACTCGATTCCTCTTACATGATTTACATGTGCTACATTGTATTTGAAACATTCTGCATTTTCTTCAATTGCTGGGTGTGTCCCACCGATACAGAAACCAAAGCGATTCTTTAGCAACAGGAGGTGTCCCGAGCGATTTTGCATTTCTGGATGCAATCCTGCATAGTCATATCCTATCAGCACGTCGATGGTTCCAGTTGGTCGTTCTATGTCCTTCTTTGGGACATCAAAAATATGGAGTATTCCATCGATCTTGATTTTGCGGATGTTAGATGTTATTTGGTCGATTCCATAAACTTCAATGAGGGTCTGATGTCCTTGCAAATCAATAAGTGGTAATGTGTACTTCTTCGTCGTGATATCCTTTTTCTCTGCTCCAACCTTTACAAGTGACAGCTGAACTGTTGTACCATGCAATTTTTGCGCTTTGGCTGTCTTGTTCGTAATAAAACTAAGCGAAGATGCATTATCCCACATAACATTGAGCCAATTGGCGTGCGTTTTTATGCGTTGTATCTGTAAGAGACATGTGGTCTTACTACTGATTCTCGAACACGTGTTTGTGGTGCCAGAGACTTCTTCTTCTTGATCATCCTCGCCGGTTGGGGTGTTCCTTTTATTCTCGTGAAGAGTTCGGTGATGGAATACCTTGCAATTATCAATTCCACATTCTTTCTTCTTTTTGCACTGAACCCAGCGATGGCCTGGTTTCAGGCACGAAAAGCATGCAAGCTTATCCTTTACAACATCCTTTCTCTGTTGAACAGGTTTAGCTAGATAATTTCTACACTCGTAAGTGGAATGCTTCGCGTTACCATGCACAAGGCAATATTTTGCCGTTGGCGATGGTCTCCCATCTGATAAATGGGTTGCGCCTCGCACTTGAGGTGTGCCTGCTGATCTTAAGTCAGATGCGTCATATTCTATGGCACGTTTTTGATCCAATAGAAAATCGAGGAGACTCGGAAATTTGTCAGTTTTGTCGACTGTACTTTTGCGTGAGCTAACAAGCCTAGCCCATTCCTTTCTGTGCTCAGGAGGAAGTTTGCTTTCAATAGTGCTAACTGAGCTTGTGGTTGTAATTTCCTTTTCAATACCGAGTCTTTTCAAGTCACGATAACTATCCTCTATCATATCTACGAATTCCACAAATTTCTTGCTTTCTCCCTCTCGGATGACTTTAAATCGCTTGATATCATTAATGATCACATCCGTGACCTTTCCTGGGTCTCCGAACTTTTCATCTAAACGGGCCCACATTTCTTCGATATCATCATCAACTGATTTAACCTGTGCTAGAGCTTCTTTGTCAAGACAAGTACGTAACGTGTACGGGGCTGTGAGCTTAGTAAGACCTGGCATTACTTGCGTTTGAAAATCTCGCTTAAACTGAGGGTACTCTCTTATATCGCCTTCAAAGTGCGGTCTTTTGATCTTCTCTAAATGTACATTATTGGCGGTTCCCGGTGAATTACTGTTGCATAGGGTTGTTTCGCTGAGTTTGCTTTCTTCCTTTTCACTGATTCGGGTTTCAAATATTTCAAATATTTGACTGTACAGAACCTGGACATTTGAAATCCATAGCAGTTCTTGTTCCATCATTTCCTTGCCTATTAACTCTAGATATTGTTCATTCCTTAACTTGCATTCAATAAATGCTTCTTCGAGTTGTGCGAGTACTTTCTTCATGAGAGAAGTTGCAGCATTCTCAGTTTCTAGAATGTGCGTCGCATTGCTAAATATAGCATCAAAAAGAGTGCGCGCGCCGGATCTCTTTATTAGAATGTTTTCTTTCAATTTTTCATTTTGCTCTCTTTGTTGATTTTCTAGTTCCTCGCGCTCACGTGTAGCGCGCGCGTTAGATTCATCAAATTGTATATTATCCATGTATTCATTTTTCAGATTTGTTGCATCTCTGTATAATGTTTGCAGCTCACTCATCCAATTTTCAGCTGCATCGAATTCTTCGTCGTTTAGAAACGATGTGAATTGCTCATGTTTACCTTCAAGGTCTTTCATAGCGTCTTCCAATTGATCATAGGCTTTCTCTATAGTTGCGATACTGTTTCTGTCTCGAACAGAGTTTAAGAAATCGCTTCTTTTTCTTGTGAATTTCCCTTTAGCGGAGCGTCTCGCTATCTTTGCTGCTTCTGCCATCTTGTTGCTGTCAGTGTTGCCGTCCCCAATGTGACTCGGTTTTCAACTTGACTTTTGATTGGCTTTCGAGTGTTTCACTAGCCGCATTACCAAGGATTCAAATGTTACACTGTAAGGTTTATTGCCACGTTTCATACAATAGGTTATTCGAAAGCTGTCAATAGATTACAATTCGTTAGGGGAGTGAAGAAATATATAATAAATGAATAAAAAGTTACAGCTTACCCATTGGTGTCTGTGGAACGGATCCGCGACTAGTGAAGATGATTAAGTTCGTTCTCTCTAATTATCGTTTATTACGTCGCATAATACGTATTTAAGAAAATGTCAGAAATTGCTTTCGTAGGCCGAAACATGCTGGTCCTTTCATTTTATGCTCTGAGTCTAGGTCATCAGCTTGGCAAGGATCCACATCCTCTTCTGCTTACCCGTGGAGAATCCATCGCTATCTTCCCCAAACTTCTTGGAGCTGATCTGGTGTTAACAACTGTCTTCTGGCACCCTCTTGCAAAATGAGAATCGCTGCCACACTTGAAGCAGTGGTTGCAATATTCTAACTTGTTTCCAAAACACCTTGAACACAGAGGCGGCTGTTGGGGCCCTCTTCCAGAAAATATACTATTGGTGAAGTCTTTCTTTCTAACGTCTCCTCTCAATGCTTCTACCTTTGATTTCATTGCATTAATAGCTGTTACAAGGTCGCTCTGTGGGGTTTCCTTGTTTACATTCCTTTCTTTGGATGAATCATACACTGAAGCAACTGATGCTGCTGGGATTTGGATTTTCTGTTTTTTTTTCAGCTTCTTGCCCCTTTCTTTCTCCATATCAACACTTCATCTGTCACCCAGTATCCTTTAGAAATGGGCGGATCTTTAGCACAAAGGCTCTCATCCTGCAAACCAGTTTCTATCAATGGAAGGATAACACATTGTATGTGCACAGGGTCGTACTGAAGGGATTTGTCACCATCCTTGTGCCTGGGGTGTTTCCTTTGGGCCTTAACATATTCTTAACACGGTTTGATAGAGCTCTGGCGTATTCTTTGCACCATAGTGGCTATGAAGGATTTTCTTTAATCGATCCAATGTCAAATCTTTAATCACCTGAATCAAGGTGTGATAGAATGGATGACACATCAACAATTTCACTCTCAGCGTAACCTTGTGCCAGCCACATTTGAATTTGATGTGCTAGCAACAAGAAACTAATTTTATACTTCTGCTCATGCTCTCCGATCTGTCCTTTAACCTTGAATTGTCTACGTAACACACTAGTCAACAACATTTTACGAACCGAGTCTTTGTTTGACAATGTGGGAGGTTTGAAATCACTAAGAACTGTCTTTTACCCTTGACAACTTTTTTTTACATCTTTGAGATAGGGCACGATTTTCACTTCCATTAAATTTCCAAGTTCTTCTTCTAGCTTCTAGACAACATGTCTAGCTACCGCGAGTTTCCACTTGTCTTCGCGTTTGACCTTTAGAAACTCGGCAATTTGTCCCAGCGAACTCCAATCTGTGGCATACATTCAGGACTGTATTTCCAGATGAAGTTCCTCTCATTTTACTAATCAACATGGTTTCTTCATTAGTTGCAGACAACTGAACCATGTGGTTGTAGCGAGCATAACAACAAACTTAAAAAACGTACCACAATCAGTGGCCACAAGTGGTTCCTTCAGTGTTTCATTTTCATGGATTCACGGTCCTTGGCAGGCACAGGGAACTTTTCAAAATTCCCAAGCTGGATTTTGTTTGTGATTTGGATGAGTTTTCCCAAACCGGGAAAGTTCTACCAAACCAGGGTTGGGTTCTACAAAACCCATTATGATCCCAAGGTTGGGATTATATTAACCCAGTAGAACCCCACTAGTGGAATTGTATTGACCCAGTATAACCCCAGAAATGGTATTATGTTGATGCAGTCAAACCCCATGAATGGGATCATAGCAGCCCAGAAAAAACATGAATGTGGTTATATTGACCCAGTAAAACCCCATGAAGCTGAGTTGGTGTAAAAGGTGTTAAATCACTTTGTTAAACCTGAAACTTTGTCTTGAGAATATTAACAAAAAGATTTTCAAAACAGCTTAAACAACCACAATGGAACTAGTTACTGTTGTGGGAACTGCTGTCTCTTTTAAAGGAGAAGGTCACTCCAGAAACGGTGTATTTTTTAAAATCGCCAATAAAAAGGTAACACTAAGTTGAGTTACTGACCGTGGTTTTAGCCTCTTAAGTGCATCAGATCCCACTGAAATTCCTCTTTAAAGAGGGCCAAAATTCAACACTACAAAATGATGTCATGGACAAGCAGCCAGGCTGCTAAGTACGATACAAAATCACGGCGTGCAGTGTTCAGGTTTGGCCCTCTTTGGAGAGGAATTTCACTGGGATTGGATGCACTTTAGAAGCTAAAACCACGGTCAACTTAGTGTTATCTTTTCATTGGCGATTTCAAAAAATACACCGTTTCTGGAGTGACCTCCTTTAATGAATGGTGACCTATGGCCTTCGTCAGATTTCCCAGTTTCATTGTCACTACTACTGTTGACTGATGGTGTATCTCCCCCAGAGTAGTTTCGCCAGTATCTGAATTTGAGTTATCGTCCTTAAATCAAACACCCGTAATTAAAAAAATGTAAGCCAGAAAAATGCTAAATTATGTTAATAACATATTAATGGCAATGCGTGCCTTATTTCTTGTCCTCTGGTGTTACACTGGGCTGGATTGTACTATGTTATTGGTACACTTCCAGCCTAGTTGACAGGGCCTTTATCTCACTGTGAACCAGCTTTTAGAAATAACAAACAAGCCTGATTGTTATGTGGAAAGACTAAGACGGACAAGACAGTAACGTGTTCCGCTGATATATCAAGATGAGGTAGGCCGGCCATAGCTCTAGATCTTTTACCCGCTGGTTCTGATATCTTGTTGAAGGCTACAAGATGAAAATAAATCAAAATGAATACACAGTTATGTCACTAAATACGTGAAAATCTGTGTTAAATGCTGATTTTCACCACCAACATAAGTATGAACACATTAGGTAGTGACTTTCCTTTACCCGTACATGTGTTGGCATTACTTTCCTAGTGATGACAACATAACAGTGTGTTCATTCTTTTAATGTTTGTGTCAGTACCCGATGCTTATCATGCTGTTAGCGAAAACCAGCCTTAATTTCTAGCAGTCTTCCTACCATGTGAAGGTAACAAATAGGGTCCTCATTTGACCAAATATTGGTTTGTGCCATCACAACACGATATATATAGATTGCTTCATTGTTGGTAAGCGCGTACAATTTTTATTCACGAGTTGTGGAGAATCACAAACGAAGAGTGAGCACAGTGAGTTTGTTAGTTTGTGATTCTTCACAACTCGTGAATAAAAATCGTACAAGCGAACTAACCATGATGTAATTTGTTTATTATATAAGTACTGAAATATTACAAAGTTTAAATTGCTGTTAGATGAAGACACAACTTCTAGAAGTCGTGAAAACAGACAAAAATGCCTTTATTAATGATCGCCTCAGTACCAGCTTATATGCCTTGAATTATAAGATAAACTAGTCAATTTAACAGTCAACAACTATGGCAAACAAAATAATGTCAAACGTGAAACATTACTTCAAAACAGTTCTTAAAGCTCAAGTGAGTCTGTTTAAAACAAAGAAAACTTATGCTCAATGGTCGAAGCTGAATTCACTAAAACATGTTTTTTTGCAGTGACAATTGTTAATAGTTGAAAGGACCCACCTTTCTAATCTGAATCAGATTCAAGGAGTTTTAACCTTTTGTTTTTTCCTCGGTTGGAGATTAATTGAGGCTGTTAATGGAAATGCTGACTTGACCGCTGTGATAGACAGCACCACTGAACAACGACCTTGCTTGTTGGTCATGTTGATAATCCTCGGCCCAGTTAGCTGAATAAATGGATGTTGAACTCTCGCCAACTTGAGAAAAATTCGATTTTTTAACATTCGACGGCACATTTCCTGTACTTAGTTCACTCAAAGTCTGAGACATTGCCATCTGCTGTCTTTCAGAAACAACTGATTAATTTGTCATGCTTTGTAAGTTTTTATGTCCAGAAAGCTGAATGATGTCAGTTGGAGTGATGTTTTGTTTGTGAAAACCTGCATCATTGTTTGCGGCCACTGTGGTTCTTCATATGTAGGCTGTCAGTCCTGCTTTTTCAGCCATTGTCCTCATTAATGAGTTCAATCTGTTGACTCTAACTGCAGATTTTTTTTAACCAAGGTTTGGAAGAATCACGTTTCATTCAGTGATTTATGGCTAAGTAAAATGGCGCATCGCTGGTGTTCATTTGTGTTGGCCTTTTGTCTGTGTAGAATTTGTAGGAACCGAAAACATCTTTGGTGTTATTTTTCTAACATCTTAGGGATTGTCCCCTGTTCGAGTCTTGGTTTGTCTCTCACATTCCTCTACGTACTCCTCTCTGTTTGTGGTTTGACTTAGCTGCAAGTCTCGATGCTTCTTGCAGCCACGAAGACCGAAATGAATAGTATTGTTAGACCAGACTGTGTTTAAGAGAGCCTCAGGAGTTGATGTTCATAAAATTTCTTTGTCGTAAAGAACTTTGATTTCTTCCTCTGTCAGAGCAACAGAAGCGTTAGGTTTATTCCCTTTTCGTTTCTTCTTGAGATTCTTTTGTGTTGATTGTAAAGCTTTTTGAGCCTGTTCAAACAGAGAGTCCTTCATAATGCTAATTCCGTAGTATCTCTTCTTCAAATATTGCTCAAAGTTAGCCATTGGAGAACATAACAAGTTTGGTTCGTATTCTTCGTTGTTATCTTTTTTGCATTGTGATTATGAACTTGCTGAGGTAGACGTTCAGGTCTTTTGGAGACTCTCCTTTTACAGTGAGAAATTCCTGCAGCAAAACTACATTCTGTTGGGTCTTCTTTTTTGTGTCTTCGTTTTCTTGGCCTTTAATTAATTCGTCTACAGAAGAAATAGGAGTAAATCGCGAACTACCAGAAGCCATGGTTTTGCAGAAAGTAATGTTCAGCAACTCGGATAGCTTTCAAAAATGGCGGGAAAACCGATTGTCTAAAGTATATTTCAGTACTTATGTAATAAGAAATGTTACGTTGTTCATCATCAGCAACATCAGGGTAGCTGTGATAAGAGGCCAAAAACAGGGAGGGGTAGAGTATTTATCTGCTAATAATGTTACTGACATACCCACTGCGACTATGACAATTGGCAGTTACATGTAAGACTAGGTTGCAAGTTCCAGTGTCTACACAGTATTGTAGGCTGCGGTATAACACACCCTTTTTGATGGAAAGGAATGTGCACATCGCAGGAATTGATATGATTTTGAAGCAGACTTGTGTATGGAGAAAAAAAAAACAAAAAAAAATGCAACTTTGAGCTACAGTGTTAATTACACAATCTTCAGAAACTGTCTATCCTTTGAATTCCAACCATGAGGAAAAATCGTAGATGAATCAGTTAATTCACCTTTACTCCTTTAAGCCCCAATAGTGGTCAGCAGATTAAAAGATATATATTCATGTATATATAACTTCCATAAAAGAGGATAGTCTTTCAACAAATAAATCACTTTATTATTCCACTCTTGCGCCATTTTACCATATAAGGTCAAGAGAACACACAATATGCCACGGTATTACACAGTAAAATTGTGTATTGCACTGGAAAATCCAGGTTTCACAGGTTTTCTGGCCGAAGGACTGAAAAAAGCAAATTTTGACATGATTTTTCCAAGTGGAATAATAAATCTCTTATTCGATGGTTTAACATGCAATACGCGCGTATTACTGTAAACACCGGCGTATAAGCCGCACCTTTTTACCCTAAAACTTTGCTCAAAATCGGGGGTGCGGTTTATCTGCAAGGACATCTGGAAAAAAATTTGTAATTTTCCTTGAATCATCCCCAAAAGACCAAAATAAAGTCAAAACGGTACCACGCTATCTTCGAGAACTTGCGTGGTAATGCACCTATCAATGTTTAGCCCGAGGGGGGGGGGGTCGGGAAAGGGGTGGGGATTTTGACATTTTCCATAGAAAAAAGTCAAATTCCCCACCCCCGGGACAAAATAATTGGTCAAAATCCCGACCCAGGGCAAGTGAAGGTGGTCAAATGTCATTCAAACCTTGTTGCACACAAGAGGAGTGGAATAATTTAACTAAGACAGAATCAATAAACATTTATACAAAACAGCAAAAAGTGGTTTATTTCTTTTATTTTTCAGCTAGCTTTTTAACGATTTTGTGGAATTTAAAGTGTAGTTACATATGGTCTTTTCTGGCTAAACTTTTTAAGGCTAGTCTCTATCAGATACTGCAAAAAGATTCAGCTCAATGCGATTGGAATAATATGCTGTTAAAAAGACCTTTTTCACTATACCTAGCATTATAGGGCTCTGCAAAATTATTTAAGCTGAGGTTTTAAAAGCTTGACAAATAATCTTTATATTAAATCAATGTAAATATGAACTGTTCATTGCACTGTTTATGTATTAAAGTGATCAATACCTTCTTCGTCCTTTTAAACTCTAAAGCTTGACAAATAATCTTTATATTAAATCAATGTAAATATGAACTGTTCATTGCACTGTTTATGTACTAAAGTCATCAATACCTTCTTCGTCCTCTTAAACGCTAAAGCTTGACAAATAATCTTTATATTAAATCAATGTAAATATGAACTGTTCATTGCACTGTTTATGTATTAAAGTGATCAGTACCTTCCTTGGAACTAAAACGTCCTCTTAAACTCTAGCTTCTTCGTCCTCTTAAACTCTAAACCTTGACAAGAAATCTTTAGATCACATCTATGTAAACATGAACTGTTCATTGCACTGTTATAGTGTACCTTCTTCGTCCTCTTAAACTCTAAAACTTGACAAATAATCTCTAGATCAAATCTATGTAAACATGAACTGTTCATTGCACTTTTATAGTGTACCTTCTTCGTCCTCTTAAACTCTAAAACTTGACAAATAATCTGTAGATCAAATCGATGTAAACATTAACTGTTCATTGCACTGTTATAGTGTACCTTCTTCGTCCAATTAAACTCTAAAGCTTGCCTGACAAATAATCTGTAGATCAAATCTATGTAAACATGAACTATTCATTGCACTGTTATAGTGTACCTTCTTCGTCCTCTTAAACTCTAAAACTTGACAAATAATCTTTAGATCAAATCTATGTAAACATGAACTGTTCATTGCACTGTTATAGTGTACCTTCTTCGTCCTCTTAAACTCTAAAACTTGACAAATAATCTTTAGATCAAATCGATGTAAACATGAACTGTTCATTGCACTGCTATAGTGTACCTTCTTCGTCCAATTAAACTCTAAAGCTTGCCTGACAAATAATCTTTAGATCAAATCTATGTAAACATGAACTATTCATTGCACTGTTATAGTGTACCTTCTTCGTCCAATTAAACTCTAAAGCTTGCCTGACAAATAATCTGTAGATCAAATCTATGTAAACATGAACTATTCATTGCACTGTTACAGTGTACCTTCTTCGTCCTCTTAAACTCTAAAACTTGACAAATAATCTGTAGATCAAATCGATGTAAACATGAACTGTTCATTTCACTGTTATAGTGTACCTCCTTCGTCCAATTAAACTCTAAAGCTTGACAAATAATCTTTGGATCAAATCGATGTAAACATAAACTGTTCATTGCACCTTTATAGTGTACCTTCTTTGTGCTATTAAACTCTAAAGCTTGACAAATAATCTTTCGATCAAATCTATGTAAACATGAACTGTTCATTGCACTGTTATAGTGTAAGTTATCAATACCTTACTTAAAATAGGAAACGTCCTCTTAAACTCTAGGAAGTTATGACAATGCTGTTTGTCATTAAACAAGAAGTTCCGCCAACAAAAGGGATGGCACCTCCCACATTTCACACTTTCCGGGCACGAAATGCAAATTTGTACCTTTGCAGTCGTGGCATGTTGTGGTGCCGAGCATCCTTCACGCTGAACATGCTTCAAAATCTCATGAAACCAAAATATATTGACAAAAATATGAAAAATAACTTCCTAACATTTAACAGAATATTCCTAGCAAAAATGAAACACATTTTATCAGTAACAGTTGTGGAAAATATGCAGGTTGTTTGCCAGTTGTTTACGCTTCGATGATTAACTGACAAATGGGCGCGAGAATGGCCTGGCCAGGCCCCTTTAGTCCGGAACGTCTTGTTTAATTGTGAAAGTTTCTCAGTAAAAGTATCGACTTCCCAGCAGGCTTTTAGCCAGGATTTAAAAAGTGGGAGTCCAAAATTTTCATAAGGCCTGACTTTGTCCCCATAGGAGGGCCTGAGGATCATGCAAGGTGCTTTTCTGCAGTTATGAGTGCAAAGGTATCTGATGATACCCGAATTTGCCAAAAAAAAACTCTGTATACAGTTATTCATATTAATTTTCTCTGAAAAGTGGCCGTCCATAGGACTCCTGGACTCCCACCTGACTAAAAGCCTGCTTCCCAGTGCAATGATCACTACCGATGTAAACAATAAATCGCCAAATAGTAAATAAATTGGTTTTACGAAGCAGAGACACACTCTACACCCAATCATCACTTTCAGAAATATCAGGCATTCCACTGCAGAAAGCATGGCACCATTTGTTGCAACCATCACAGCAGATCCAGTCTACAACGTCTCCATCATCCTCTGTTTGGAAAGTTCCAGGGGGATCTTCCTGCCCACACTGAAGACATGTATCCTTCTCGATGCTCCGTGATTTACGTTTTTGATTTGATTTTTGGCTGGTCTTGGCTCCTGGCTTCTCTTTTGCCGTTGCTTTCTTTTTTGCTCCACTGACTCTATTGCGATGAACTTGGCATAAATGCTTGCACCACATGCGTGTTTCTTTGGGTGAAAGAAGTACTTCTCGGGACAGTTCAAGAATACCATTTTCATGAGGTATTTCATACTTCAAATTCTTCATTGTGGATAACAGCACTTCCGATGGGGGCTTGGGAGCAATGTATGTACCACTCACAAAGGCCTTCCTCAACTGTTCTGGTTTCAAATAGTGTCCAGCACACACACCCTTACACTGAGAGCAATCACTTGATCCAAATGGGCGCTCTGGGTCTACCATTGGAAGTGGAAGAAAGGAGAGTGGTGGGCCCCCAGTATACCAAGTAGGTTCTACTTCAGGACGCCCCTGTTTACAACATGGATGTATGCAGTCCTTTTCATAGCAACAGTACAAATAGAAAACATACTTAGTGAGTGCACCTGTACACAAATGCTTCCGCTTAAGGTCCAACATCTCACTAATCTTCATGTACATCTCAGGATTATTCTTTTGCAATTCTTGTTTTGCCGCCTTAGATCCCTTCAGAAACACTTTGACCAACTTGTTTTCATTCTGATAAGCTTCACTTTCAGCACCACGGAACAAGTAGATTTTGGTGGTCGCACACGGTGCTCCTTCCACACGGCTGAGATAGACATCGATGGCAGATGAGAGATTCTCCTTCAGTTTTGTTTCGTTTACCTTCCCATTATCTTATTAAGAGTTGATGGTACAAAGAGATTGGCATGCCCCAAAGCTAGGCATCCATTTTGCAGCTCGACTCTGTTCTTGTAGCTTGCACCACTATTCCTTGTTGTAATCACAGTTGCAACAGTTTGTGCTTTCAGATGGTGCACTGTCCACCAATATTGCACTTCACAATGGGAAGGGCCCTCGTCGTGACCTCCATCCACTCTTATGAATTCGATTTCTTTGGGTTCGTCCGATGCAGGTTTAAAAAACACTGGCTTCAAAACCTCTTTAGTGGACAACATTTCTAAATCAGCGACATGCTGTGCTGCATTCTTTTCATGCAGGGGGCGGGCCTTTACTACACCTGCACAACGTTCTGCAGTATTTTCTGTTTCGGGGAAGTTGTAACTTGTCACTTGGAGTGTCGACGGGTAGCCGCTTGCGTAGTCTGTTCGAGTGGTGACAGGCTCATGATCTTTAACACAAAGCGTTCCGTGTAATTTGTGGGTGGTCGTGGTGTCTAAACGAAAGCCGGCTTGGTCATCTCTGCCAAGGTTTAATACTTTCTCACCATCATGAAACTGTTGGTCATTGAGAGCTGCATAAAATGCAGCACTCCATTGTTCATCGGGATTGAACTTCAGAGTGAAACCCTTCCTGGCTCTTTTTTGCAGAACCTTTGCAACACCTTTGTACCTTGAAGCAGATCTTCTCCTGTTCCTGGCTATACAAAGCTGAACAACGGTGCCATAGGAAATTTTCATCTTGAATTTCCTTTCAAGGTGTTCCTTTACCCGTTTGAAGGTTGGCTTCTTCTGCACCTTTCTGTTTCCATCAAAAGTGATCACTTCAGTTCAACGCCAAGCGTCAGCTCCTGCACCACACTCTATGACAAAGTTCTCAATTTCTTTCCCAATTTCTGGCACTTCAGTTAAAATTTGTGATACCTTTTTCCTTCGTTTTCTCTTCAGAAACCGCCGCTCCATTACTTTTCTCTTTGCCTCCCTCACAGCTTTCCGGTGGATTGCTTCTCTTCGCTTTCTGACCATCGCTCTACCACTTTCTCCGAGAACGCTGCTTATACCTTGATTCCATATCTCTTGATCACTACTTTCAGACTCTGAGACGACAATGCCTTCTTCGTCATTGACACTTTTTTTCTTTCAGAGAGCAGAAATGCCTGACGAGACCGCTCAGCAAGATCCAGATCACCTTCGTCTAAATTCAAGAAAGACAGTTGACCACAAAATCAAGCAGCAGTTGATTTAATGCCTGTTCAGTAATATCTGGGAGTTTGGACTTTAAGGCCATCACAAATGAAAATCAGTTAAAAGAACATGATTTAAGAATGTCTAACACTTGGTGCGAGTTCATGTAGACCTCGTTGGTGTCAGTTTGATGCTTGTAACATTCGTCATTGCTTCCACTAAGCTGAATCTCCTGGGGTTTATGCATGCTTGAACGGTCATTGGACTGGTACTGTCCATCTGGTCCTGTACTGGGGTGCTCTAAACTGTCACTCAATAATGTTGCAACGAATGAGCTGTTATGGACACAGGGCTCCTTGTCTTCAGACATTTCCTCATCTGGATCACTTTCACTTTCTGTATCACTCAGGTCACTTTCAGTATCGACTTCAAAACCAAAGGAAGCAAGGAGACCTTTATCTTTCAAACAGGCTATCTTCTCAATTGACTCTCTAATTGCTTTTGCATGGTTAAGCGCTTCCTCGACTCTTTCTACACGCTTCTGAAGGTCACATATTCCATAAACTTCGTTTGCCTTAGTGTTTGACAATCCAGATGCTTTCACTGCAATGTACTTCAGCATCTCTTTTTCGGATTCTGATTCAGCAAGGTACAGCAGTCCTTTCAATTTCTCTTTGGACAACTGAATTTTTTGAGAACCTGAAGTGTCCAAGGACTTTGTCAGCAAAGTCTGAAAGATTTGATAATCAACAGTGTTTTGTTTTTCCACCAGATAGAAGCAGTATGAGCCTTCTTTTAGTTCCCCAACCCCTAAGCAGGCCAAGGGTATGCGTAGAAGTTTCCTTCTTGCTGCTGAGGCCTTGTAAGACACACCTGGACTAGACAACATAAATGCAGACTTCAGAGAAATAAAGCCACATGTCAACACTTTATCAACAACTTTTAACATCCCTTCACAGTTTGTGCAAGGCTGATTGCGTTCCTTCTTGCAAACAAATGCTCGAACATCTTTGTACTGCTTTAGAGACAATCCTTCAAAACTGGAAACATAAATGTCATCTTTTACTGTCTGATACATTGACAATGATTTGTTCCTTTCTTCTGCAAGGTAAATGCTGACTTCATCCCCTCTCACGTTGCATGCAGATTGAGAGGGGTTACTTGAAAACCCTGTGAGCTATCTAATTCACTTTCGCTTCCTGGGTTACCGGATGTTTCTGGGTGGCAGGTCTGCTTCTGAGAGTGTGGCTTACATCCGGGGTCACTATCTTCCAATATTATGGTATCTCCTGATTCATCGGAATCTTTACTTGAGCTGTCACTTGTACTACTTTTTTGTTTTAACAACTCAGGGAGTGTACGGAGGGAGCTTAGGTCCCCTTCAGATTTAACGCCACTGGTCTTGCTTCTTTTAGACTTTTTTTTCATGTATCAGTGTGATTTGCTTTCCTTTCTCTGTAAAGCTGCTATCTGGCTCTCAATCCTCCCCTTCTCTTTAAATAACTCTCTCAATTCAGCACTAACCTCATCACACTTTTTAAAGTCATTCATGGTCTTCAGTTTATTTATTCTTAGCTGCTTTAGACGAATATGATCTTCTGTTGATTTCAGCAAAGCTTGGTTGGTGGAAATTGCTTGTCTTCTCTCTTCAGCTAACACATTTTTTCTCTTCAATTCCTTTTTCTCTGTCTTTCCATCTTCACTTTGTTTTCCTTCACTTGATGACCCAGATAAGCCTTGTGATGATCTGGAGAATCCTTTCTTAAACTTATATCCTTCGTCTCTAACTTTGCTTCGTGCTTGCTGGAATAGTTCCCCTAGAGACAATAATTATTATTAAAATAAGTAAAAAAACATTTTCTAGAAAAATCATCAACAGAATAATATTAAACACTAACATTTAAAATCTCTACTTTATAAAGTAGCCATTGCAAAATTAACCAAATTTGTTTGATGTAATGTACAAAAACAGCACATGATCCATTGTCAGTGCATGTAGTAAGGCACCTTAGTTGGATGGGACACTACATTGCCTCATTTTCTTTAATGTCATACTTGAGTACAAAAATAATAACTGTATAAATTTAAACAAAGATTCAATAAGATTCATTCATAACTGTACATTTTGTAACACTGGACATAGATCATAAAGATCAACAAAAACTTGATTTACCTCTACACTGCAACAAGTGTGGGTTTTCTCTTGCAAGTCCTTCCGCAGCACTATTTACAGCTATTTCGTAGGGCTTTAACTTTTCACCAGTGTATATCCTTGCACTTGGAATTTCCTCACTTTTTACACATTCAACCTGAATAATAGAAACACTGTTAGTCAACTGAAACCACCTTGTACTTTAATACTCTCTTATAATGAGATTATAACCCAATGTATGGCACAATTGTCACATTTTAATACCTCAGCTGCAGGCCCAATTTTAAAACACTCGTGACTGTAGCCTGAACTTGCCCTGAGTTGCTTACAGCTGCTGACTTTTCTGAACAGGCTGTAACAAAAGACAAAAGAAACCTTAGCTTTTAAGTGAACAAGCATGTCTTTTCTGCAGTGGGACTCAGGTTAAACTAGTAATGGCAGCTATAGTGCCTAAATCTAGAGTTCCATTATATTCAATGCATTCCAAGAGGTGGAAACTGCAAAAAACATACTATCATTTCCAATCCTACATGAATCTTTCTTCTTTCATGGAAAAATCCAAGAAACTAAAGCAAAGATCTAACACAATTTGAACTACATGGAAGAACACTGCACTTACGTTTGGATGTAGAAGCACAAGTGGTACTAGATGTAGCTGGCTGGTTTCTACAATTCTGACAAAGGGAGATAAATTTTGTTTTAAATATTGTTCTTTGATTTGAAAAATACAATACATTATTCATACACTTCATTTGAGTGGGTGTCATTTGAAAAAATAAATGGGTAATATATGTTGTGGTTTAAATTTACCATTGGTTTAAAATTTTTCAACTCAGTTTTAATTTTAGTTACCTTTGTTTTAGATTATGATAATCAACATGAGACAATGAAAAACAAAAATCAAACTGCAGCTGGTTTGAAAAAAATTAAAGCAAAGATAAAATTGAACCACAACATATACATATATAAAAACTCGACTCCTCTTCAAGAAAAGCTATTTATTCAAACCCCATATAACGTATGGCGCTCACCTTTGCGATAACACGCAGCTTTGATCTGTCTTCTATTCTATCGCCTGGCTCCAGATCTATATACTCATCCCAATCTTTACTGTATATCTGAAGGTTTATCTCCCCATCAATTTCGAATGTTTCCTTTATAATAGACCAACAAGTGTTTTCTTCTTCTGGCGCCGTAAGTGCGATAACCTTTCGGCTATCGCCAAATTCGACAAGAACCTGGAACAAAACAGTCCTACATCAAAAAACACAAATCTTTCGCTATGTCTGACACAAACTCGTGGCAGAGCATCTAGTGAAATCATGCCAAGTAGGAAGCACATATTTAATTCATGAGCGGGCTCTGTGGGAGTATTTCCTTCAAAATCCAACAGACAAAACACTATGTGTTCTAAAGCTTCAAAAATAGATAACTGATGGGCTGATAAAAACGACAATGTTTGCATTAATAGCAACAAATCACTCACCTTTCGTTCAACTGATAGCTGATGGGCTGATAAAAACGACAGAAACGACAATGTTTGCATTAATAGCAACAAATCACTCACCTTTCGTTCAGCCATATTTGCTCGAACACGTGAAGCTCATCCAAATGTCCAAATGCCTTCGGGGTATTTCCCAAGATGGCGGAAAGGCAAGATGGCGACCATTTCAAATTTCCCCACCGTGGGGATGACATACGATCAAAATCCCTACCCTGGGGGCATCACGTACGATCAAAATCCCTACCCTGGGGACAGCGCTCACGATCAAAATCCCATGGTCAGCCCGACCCCCCCCCCTCGGGCTTAACATTGATAGGTGCATAAATGGCCCACTGTTTCTCCGTTGTTGACAACTTTGATGGCAAATTTGTCAAAGCAATTATCGAACTCCCTTTCACAGGCGAGTTTGTCACCGATGGTTGGCTTCCAAATATCCTTGTAAACATGGAAGCCACGAACAGTTGAAGAAATCGCTAAAACCTTCATTTAGAATTTCAGTTGCTTTGCGAATGAACGAAGCGACAACACTTGTTACCAGTTTTCTCTCTTCTCATCAAAGGCCTGGCTACTAAGCCAAGATACGCAACCAAACGGCCGAATGAACTCACTCACAAATTTTCGGACTTGAATAGCTTTAAATGGAAAAATGGTGTGGAAACGTTCATCGGGGAAAGTGGTCTTGTGTTCAAGTACGTTTACGTAGCTTTTTGATATTTGTTTAAAGGATTAAAATGCGTGTTTGAGTCTTATTCAGACTACAAATTGAACGACCGATCCATAGTTAAGAGGGACTTCACTTCAGCCAATATGTTCATTAAATGAAATGACTCGGCTATGAATTTTTTGCAAAAATTTTTTCAAACGAGCTTCTAAACTCGGGGTGCAGCTTATCTCCGAGTGCGGCTTTAACGCTGGTGTTTACGGTATATGTTAAACCATCGAATAAGATGTATTTATTCACTCTAAAGTTTCATTTTTTCAAAGTGCCTTAAAGTGAGAGTTTTTTCCCTTAAAAAAGCGGCCTGGAGTGAGAAAAAAAAAGTACTTAAAACGAGGACCAATACCACTCAAAATGAGAAACGATAACACTTCTCAAAACGAGGGAAAACTATGCTTAAAATAAGTAACAATTTCCTTAAAAAAATGAAGACGGGATCCTTACTTTAAGTAGATTACGTTCCTTACTTTAGGAACTTGTTTCCTCAAAATGAGAAAATTATGCTAAAGGAATGGAGGAACATAATCCTCAAAGATTGCTTTGCAATCCCCTTTTCTTTCCTCAATTCAGGGATTAGCTTAATCTTCGATGGGGCAAACAAAATTGACTATTTTACTGTCACTCAAGAATTCTTGAAGATAAAAACTGAGACAGGTGACACAAGAAAACCACGCCATACTGCATGTAAAACATTAACTTTATTTTAATCTCAAATCAGCACCACTGACAGAACAGTATAAAAGCTCGACACAGATCGTGAATTTTGTGAGTTGCAGGCTTATTTAAAACACTGTTCAGAAATAGGAAAACAGTTTTTCACTTGATGCTGTACATGTGTATTATGTATTGTAGGCAGAAACAAAATAATACTGCCAGTAGCAACAGGCCTAACTTATAGTACACGTACATACTTTGACAAATGTCCAGGTCCCTATTATCTATTTCAAACACAACATCATGGTAACTTGGATAGACCATCATATTTTGTGTGTGTGTGTGTGTGTGGGTGGGGGGTATCAGACAACTACCCCTCCCCCCCAAAAAAAACCAACAGAAACAAACAAAGCAATTCCTGCATACCACAAAGCAGCAAGCCACGAAAAAACATAACATTATCTAAGCACATTGAACCAAGCATTAAAAAAGAACCTTACACAACATTAATATGGTGTTGGGAAAAAATCTTCTTAATAAAAAATACCCCCACCTCCCTTCAAAATATAATGGTCCATCCCTGAGAGTTATACCTTTCCAGCTGGAATAGCCAGCCGAGTTGAAGAGACACGGTCGACCAATGTCCTTTGCGAGCATCTGTTGTTGTTGCGCAAAGATATCTGTCAAATCACATAAAAATGTGAGACATTTCAATATCAGTTTAAGAAACTCTGGAGTTACACTACAAGCAGTACAATTAAAGCTACCTCATCCGGGTGCAAAGATCTGTCTTTCTCTGTAACAAAGACATTATGCATAGCATGTTGGTCGACGGTGGCCCTTAAAAGGTGAGAAATATTACACCTTAACCTAAACCTTCTGGAGACTGCACCTTTGTGCACTTCAGACACCATTTACTGAACTAGTTATAGATGTCTCTATTTAGCTAAACCAAACTTTCCAGAGACTGAACCTCTGTGCCGTACAGACATTACAAAAACTTAAAGTGTAGCTCTAGGGTGCTTACCATTTACGCCGAAAAACCGGAATCTCCGGGTGGAAAATTAAATGGTACGCACCATTCCGTTCGGAACTTTCCGGGAAAAGTGGGCGGTCGTGTGAGGCGATCCACATTTCCCGCTCTTTTCGGTTTTCCCGGTCGGTGTGCGAACCATTTCAACTTCCCGCTCTTTTTAAGATTTTTCTCGCTAGACAAAACAAAATGGCGGACCATGGGGGAAACGAAGGTGAGTTTGAAAACTGCTAAATAACATCTGTAAAGGACCCATTTAAGTTAATATTACTAAGAATTATTATGAGTCCCTCTGAATTAAAGCATTTTGTTAGAAATAAAGACTGGCCTTTTCGCTTAAAATCTTAAAATGTTCAATGATTTCCGAGTAATTCCCGCCAACGTATCCGTACTAAAATATTCCCTCATTCTTGTCAGTTTTATCGGCCAGTTTTATTCCCGACATATTCGCATTCTATCATTCTCGGTGTTAAGGGTGTTAATCTTAAGCCAAATCAAGCACAATTACATGCAAGAAAGACGCAAAAACATCAAAAATACAGGCCGCGAACTCTGTTATCGGCGAGAATTGAAATTTGATAAAACTACACACTGAACTGCAATATTTCTTCAAGTGGAAATTTAATACAACTTAAATTTAGACTTGATAACTTTAACCTCTGTAACTTTAAGTTCGGTCTATGTTCTTGATTCGACTCTTTCTTTTAAAGGATGTTTTGTCAGAATATTATCAAGTGAAAAACCTTGAATTTTTCTTCCCAGTTCTCTCAGTCACGCCGGGAAGTTGATGCTCACAAATAATTTGGAGCAGTATACTGGCACAGTGAACGCATAATCAATAAGTTAAAGGTTACATGTATATTATTCAATTGAAGGAAGGTTGGTTAACTATAGGGTGTTGTTGATATAATAAATGAGAACATTAATTTAATTATCATGCAAATGATACAGTACTCAGATTGACCAAAAGTAAAATTTACCTTTTTTTCATGTGTGTTTTTTTCTTCAATGTTAAATAGGATCATCATCATCAACAACTAATCTGAATTTAGATAGATGGGAAGACCGACACGTAAATCTACTTATTTGTTGCTGGAAAGAGCACAAAGGATTGTTTAACAATGGCAAAACCACAAAAAAGGAAGTCTTTCAAAAGGCAGACTTGAAGGTATCTGCAGACCAGTGTGCCAGAAAGTGGGCAAAACTCGAAGCAAAACTGAAAGAAGTGACGGATCATAACAACAAAAGTGGTAATAGCCACAAAAAATGGAAGTATTACACAGACATGGCTGATTGCATTGGAATGAATGCTGCTGTTAGGCCAACCTACACTCTGGAATCCTCAGCAGTGCCAAATGCTGAGGGTGATGAAAGTGATAGCTCTGCTGATGGGCATGATGAGGACTCAGCTGGAACATCCCAAAAGAAGACCCCTAAGAAAAGGCCAGCCAGAAAGAGGAGAAGCAGATCGTCTGCATCAGAGATGCTCTCATTCCTCAAGGAATACCAAGAGAAAAAAGAAGAAGTGGAACACAAAAAAGTTAAGATGATGGAAGAGATGAATGAGGAAAAAAAATATTTTGGGCCAATTTACTTCAAGTGTTGAAAGACAAATGATCAGGTTGTTTCCTCTTTGGTATTTATTTATAATTATGTGATATTAACTTATATACAGTTGCTGGACAATTAAGAACACTTACAGCTTATACAATGTACTTTGAACTTTAACTTCTTGGCCTTATTTCCATAAGTTTATGTATGTTGAAATGTTTCATTTACAAAAAAATATGGTGTTCTTTACAGTAATAACCATTTCCATTTATATAAATTATAATTATGTAGCTTTATTTTTTTACTATCCATATTTGAAATGTAATGAAATTGGATATTTTGAAAATTTAAATTACAAGTACCGGTACATGTATTTTCTTTAATCAAAAACTTAACACTAGATACACATATGTGGTCCAATTTAAGGCTTTTATACAACTATTTTGTCAAGCCAGTTTTCCTGAATTATAACACAAGATAAAGGACATTTTGCCTTATCCTGGTCACATTAAAGGTACATTAATTAATTGTGAATCAAAGGCTGCAAAACACTTTACTTAAAACATGAAATGCTTAATATGTCAAATATTGTACTTATAATATTTCAGTGATCTCATTAGCCACCCTTTAAAAGTAAAAAAATGGCGGTACCAACAAATTATTCATTCACTTTTACTTTTCATATACCTGATTGCTTTTTTCTCTTTTTTTAATACATGAGGCGCTCAAAAAACAGTGGGCTTAAAAAATTCCCAGTCCTCTAGCCAAGTCCATCAACTTAAGAGTTTTGAAAAGAAACGCAAGGATTGTATTTGATGACCCAAGTAACTGGATCCAGTCATGATTGGTTTTGTTTATCTGGGCCCAGTTGTTCAAAGGGTGAATAGCACTATCAACTGGATAAATTACTTAATCCAGTGGACCATGATTGTCATACAAAAAGTAACCTTCTTCACTATCTACTTGATAGTGATTTATCTGATAGATAGGGGGTGGTGTGGGGTTCTCAGGATTTCAAGTGAGAGGGAATATGGAAGGAATTTTTTTTTTGGTTTTCAGAGATTTTCAATTCCAGGATGTTTTTGCGTTGGAAAATGTGGCAAGAACTTTTTGGGGTGGCTTGATTAAATTACAGATTTTGTTGGAGTATTAAAACAATCTATAGATTAGTGGTAGTATCTGGGCTGCATAGTTTTGCGAAGATCGTTGCCCCTATCTGGAAATTTAAGGGTCAGAAATTTGGCAAGGGATATTTGGGGGTTAATATTTGGTCCAGGGATTTTTTGGGGCTATTGTTGTTAACCCTAAGAATTTTTTTGGTTCCTGATTTTTGCCCTCATTTGATCATCCCTGTCACTTGAAATCCCGAGTACCCCCCTCCCCTGGAGTGTTATCCACCCTTTGAACAACTAGGGTCTGTTCAATAGGGGAAATGATAACTGAGTGGCCTGATGGACATTCTTGTCCCCAGATGCTGAGATCCTGTTAAATCACAACATCTGTCAAGACCTTAATACTTCTTAACTTAATTCTTAATTATTTTTGTGGCCTTTATTCTCAGCCAATCAGATTTGGAGTGTTTTTTGTCTTTATTTCAGGACAAAAATTCCCTCGAACCTCACTTCTTAACCAACAATTATGTTTGAAAGATGTTGCCGCTTTAGTTCAGCTGTTCTGTCTCGGCAGGTGCTATCATGGCCATCATCATCATTGTCGTTGTCATCATCATCATCATCATCATCATCAAGAAAGTAACTTTCATCAAAATCATCATGCAGTAAAGTGAAATTGTGCAAGACACAAGCTCCCATGACTATTTTAGTCATAAGCTTTATGCATAAATGGTTCAAATAGCTCAGTTTTCTCCATCTCCCCTTCAAAAGACTAATTGTGCGTTCTACAATCTGTCTGACTGAGGACAGGGTATTGTTGAAAAGGAGCTGATTTGGTAGTAAGTGGCCATTATTCCTGAAAGGAGTCATGAGCCATCTGTAATAAAAGAAGAAACATAAAATTTATTCAGATAAACCATTCTCTAGTGGGAGCCCTGCACAAAATGAATCATAATACAATAAAATATAACTAAGATGTAAAAAGCTACATACATCAGTTTACTTCTAAAAATGCAAAATAATTTATGAACTGTGCAGTTCTACTTACTAAACTAAAAAATTTTCAACTAATTAACCAAAAATATTTGTTCATCATTTATACCTCAAAAGTGGGTAGCCGCCATCCCCAATAATGTGGTAATCACCAGGAAACTTGTTTCCAGAAGTGGCGAAAAGAGAAGAATTTCTTAGAACTCTGGAATCATGGACAGATCCTGGCCACCCTGCTAAAACGTCTGTGAGGACCATATTATTGTCACAAACAATCTATTTGTATGCAAAGCACATAAAAGAAATTACTATTTGGCTCCAACAAAAAGAGTAAGACTGCAGTACTTAAGCTTGGTTGAAGCACTGGTTAATTCCTTTATTTTCACTGATCCAATATAAAGGGTATTGAAATGGTCTTTGCGAGCACAAGCACTGACAAAAGCCAGCCTTGAAACATGTACAAGCACTTTTGAAAAAGCTACCTCCTTGAAAATAACCGAGCATGCGAGCACTTGTAAAAATACGAGCAAATGAGCACTCACTAAAATTTTTCGAGCTTTCTGAGCAGAAGCCTTATTTTGCGAGGGATACAAAATATTGACGGACCATTCATGACCCCTACATAATATTAATACCTATAGGTAAAGAGTGTAATGTTGTACGAGAACATTTACCTGCAATTGTAGAGCATAAAACTTTTTCCTGCAATTGTATGACTCAGGGTCTACACTGGGTGCCTTGATCTTTATGAAGGTCCCATCTATGGCACCTATATATACATAAAGGTACAAATTAATAAAATTTAATTATTTGCCAAAATTTTTTATTTTCAATACAATTTTCCTCCAGAACTATAATTTAAGGCTTCCCCTTTCTTAGCAGAATCTTGACGAACACAACTCAGCGAGAGTACTTGCGTCAATGAAAAACCACTGTTACGGGTACTTTCAAGAACATTGTTTCGGAAGAATCGTTGAAGAAGACATACCAGGAATTAATACCGCTGTATTAAATGCCATTACCGTTCAAAAAAATAGAAAATTCATCAAAAATCAAATGCCATTTCCGAACCAAAAAAAAAACAGAAACCGTAACCTTACCATAACAAATCCCTCTAAATCAAATGCCATTCCCGTACACAATACATTTGAAATCAAATGCCATTCCCGTACGCAATACATTTAAAATCAAATGCCATACCCGTATAAAAATGAAACAGATTAACTTGGTTAGAGCTGTTTCTTTAGAGTGGTAGGTAATTTTGATATTAGAAACTGACTTAAAGTGCCTGCTATTATTTACAGCAATAATAAAATAAAAGTATTATTAAGCTTGGAGGCTTTGAAGGATGCAATAGATATGTTTTGGCTTTAATGCCAAACATGGGGAACTAAATGAAACACTATATCAAGCTAACCAAGCCAGAAAGTAAATTCTCAGGTTTATTATAACTGGGTTTACTGTATAGAAATAAAATTGAATGTTAAGTAGTGGCAAATCCAGACCTTAAGGTAAGTGGGGAGGGGGGGGTCAGGCCCGAACTCAAAAATATTATTTTTCTTGGCCCTTTGGGCCTTAAACTAAACCCCTCCCCTAGATCCGCCACTGTTAAGCCTATTTGCAAGATTACTTCTTGACTCTTTATAAGGAACTCCACATGTTTGCAAGAAAACTGCTAAAGGAGCTACGTACCCATTGTTCCAGGCATTCCGCCATCTTCAAAACTTTGGGCAATTTCTCTCATTTCCATCACTGAAAATAGGCCCCAAAATGTACATTAAAATTTTGAATTACTTCCAGTACCGTCTGAAACCCCTTGAAAAGTGATAAGGATGCTTGTCGGCCACTTTCAAAAGCTATAAGCCCCAAAAGGTACCACAAAATTGGATTAGTGGCCAAAATCAACTTTCACCCCTAAAAGATAACAATACAAAATTATGTAGGCAGTTGAGTCACGCATAGTTGGTATTATTTTTTTGGCTCCATCAAAAGGTACTAAACATTGTGTAATGGTGGTCAATTCAGTTCATTTTTATAGATCCTTAGTGGTACCACTCACAAAGTTTAACCCCTAAAAGGTCATGACAAATTTTTAAAAGTCTATTGCGTTTGTAAACCAGACAAATATCACTGCGATTAATTTATCACCACTTCTGATTCATGATCGCTCGTGCGAACACACGGTACTACACGAAACGGCTCGTTTTTCGTTAATTTATTATTTGTCTGGGGGATTTTATCCCTGGTATGCTGGGTTAGCCTGCAGTCTGTGGTCCACATTTCGTTTTACAGGAACTGATTCACAAACGATAGACAAGCTTAAGTAATCAGCCAAGCTGATTATGCTGATTATAGTCGCCATCAATGCAGTTGACCGCCGTAGAATTAGAAACAAAACAACGAAAGATATTTAGGATAGGATTGTTTGCACCTTTAAATCATGACTACTAAATATAATTGAGACAAACAAAGTTTAGTCTTACCATTTGGCCATTTGATATAGCGCGGAAGCATAGACAAGACGGCTGCATTAACTTTTCTCAAAACTCTTCCGCAACTACTCATGGTGACATCAAAACGATCGGCCACTTGCCTTGTAGTCTCCTCTCCATTAGCCATCATCCAAAGATAAATTAAAACTTGTTTCGCAGGTGGAATTGGGTTCCGTCCAAACTGGTTTAATCCCAAATTAATATGACCGGAGGCAACAATTTCACGAGTTAGCAACTCACAAGTGTTGCGAGTCATCCGAAAATGACTCCTAAATTCGTCGCCAAAATAGGACGGCACAGTTGTTTCCACGTAGCCTTGAATCCTACTGAGACTTCGTCGCAGGACCGTAGAGGCCACAGAAAGTATAAAAACATCGTCGTCGGCCTCTATTAACTCACGAGAGTCATCTTCGTCCAAAACAGCACACAAAATCCCGAGTAACGCCATTTTTAATTAGCGCTCTGTTGTCAAACTTTGTTGTCATAGTTACAGTGTATCAACCGCTACAATAGTTTATTGGGGGCTCAAGTTTCCGTATGGGATGTGGTTGATGGTTCAAGATCCGTTTTCTCCGTTCCATCCGGATGGAAATTCGCTTACCATAAATAGAGAAATTTTCATCCGGATGGTTTCATGTAAATGGTAAGCACCCCTAGACTTTAACCCTTTCACTCACAGAAATGATTAATATGTAATTTCTCCGTACATTACTAGTACACTGTCACTCAGACAGGCGATGAGAATAAAGCAAATCATCTATCATTGGATACTGTCTGATACGCTGCATCACCAAATTCTAAGAACTAAATTATTAGAGAAATCTACATTGTATATGGCAGTCAGCAAGGAGAGTTAGTATTCTGATAATTTATGGGAGTGAAAGGGTGAAGTTCACTTACGAACTGCAGAAAGTTGTCTCTATTTAAAATATCAAACTTACATCAAAATTTGATGGAAACCAGACAGCAACTTTGTGCTGTACAGACACCATTAATGGAACTGTAGTTGTCTCAACCTACACCACCCAAACTTTCTAAAGACAGCGTTGTCTGTATAAACAACCCTAAAACTTTCTGGAGACTGCACATCTGTGCTGTACAGACACCATTTATGGAACTGTAGTTGTCTCAACCTACACCGCCCAAACTTTCTGGAGAGCCCGTTGTCTCTACAAACGACTCTTAAAATTTCTGGAGACTGCACCTTTATGCTGTATAGGCATCATAAAAAATTTAATGGAAACTGTAACAGTCTCTACAACCCAAACTTTCGCAAGACTGCACTTTTGTGCTGTACAGACACCATTTCATGGAACTGTAGTTGTCTCAACCTACACCACCCAAACTTTCTGGAGACCGTGCACCTTAATTTTTGCTGTACAGACATCATCAAAATTTATGGAAACAAACTGTTCTACAACCTAGACTTTTTGAGACTGCAACTTTGTGCCCTATATAGACATCATTAATTTATGAAACTGTGTAATTGTCTCTTGACAAAAACTCAAACTTAGAACTGGAAACTGCACCTTTGTGCTATAAAGACATCAAAAAAATCTAAGGAAACTGTACTGTAGCTGTCTCCACAACCTAGACTTATTTATCCTTTCAGCTCCCAACATTGATCAGTATCATATCTCTCCTCACAATAGACCTTTTACAATAAAATCTGCCATTTCGAAAATGGGGCAAACATGTCACAAAATACAAAGTTTGCATGGGAATTTTCAGGGATTTCAATATCAAATAGCTTTTATAAAATTGAATTTCGGCGTGATTTATGATGTTAGGGAAATGTTTTTTTTTTATTTGAGAGATGTGGCCTGGTGGGAAACCTATCATGTTTCTAGTTCTCCATACATTTGTCTGCAAATGTTTTGCAGACAAACGTAAGGAAAACTAGAAACACAATTACAGGTTTTCCTGACCCAGGCCACATCTCCCATTTTTTATCAGTAAAATCATTTCCCTAATGTCTTAAGTTTTTATTATTAATAATGCAGAAATTCAGTTTTATGAGTTATTTGACATAGAAATCTCTGAAAATTCCCATACAAACTGTATTTTGCGACACATTTGTCCCGCTTTTAAAAATGGTGGATTTTTCTGTGATTTAAGTTCTATATGAACACATGATCACCAGAAACGGTTTGGAAAATCTATCAACAAGTGACCATTGAAAACAAAATAATTGCCTTGATTTTTGAACAATTTCTCCTAACAAATATTTATTACAAATGGCTGGTGAGGAGAATCTGAATGTTGACTTTATAGGGCTTAAAGGAAAAACAGCCATTTTTTCTCTACAAAACTAGACATCATGTAAAAAAATATACTGTAAGCCCTGGCCTAAAGATGTCTTTTACTGCCCTTCTGCAAATATCTTATTGCGAATTTGCCTATACTTTTTTGTTTTTGTTTTTTCTTTTTCCACTTTTTATTAAGATCTTATGAAGCTCAATTATGTTACAACATGATATTAATAACACTTATCACCACTGGAATTAACAGTTGTGTGTCCTGTTACCATATTTAAATTAAATTAAAGCTCTCAGATTGAGTTAATCTAAGTTCTTAATCTACTGTTTAGATATGGTAGCCATCTAGCCTGAAATTTACATTCTGAGTTATTTTTCAACGCTAAATATTTTTCAGTCTTGAATTTTTCCTCGACGATTTGTCTGAACAGATCAAAATTGGGTTTTACATCATGTTTCCTACTTGTCCAAATATGTATTTTAATAAGAGTAATAAAATAGTTTAGCAGATCTGTTTCCGTATCCAATTTACCTAGTAACACATCTTGTAATGTGAGGTCCACCCTTTCGCCAGAAATCGAAAACCAGAAGAATTTTAACTCATTCCAGATTATTCTTGAAAAATGGCATTCAAAAAATAAGTGACATATAGTTTCCGATTCAATTCCACAAAATGTACAAAGGTCGTTTGGGACGTATCCTATTTTGGCTAAGCGATGGTTAGTAAAAGTGATATCGTTCAAAATCTTAAATTGGAAGCTCCTTACAAAGGTTTCGGACGAGATGGTTCTCACATTTAAAAATGCTTTGGAAACAGTTTCATCGTTCAAGCTGAATTTCTCTTTCAACTTAGAGAAACCTCTTGATACCTTAGCTTTCTTTAAAATGAGCAGTTCATAAAATTGTTTACTTCTGCTTGTTAAAGGATCAAATAATTTTCCTTCACACTGAAATTCTAATGTCATCAATTCATTTACATTTATCTCTCGAAATCTGAGATCGAGAGGAATAGCCTGACGAATTCCGGTCCAAACTAAAAAATTTGTGTGTTTCAAACCATTTCGTTTCGCACTATTATAAGATTCTAAATTATTCATATTCAAAAGCATGTGCTGGCAAATTAAAATTCCAGCTTTTACGTAATGTGGATAGTATATTGTTTTATGGTCTATCTTAATGTTCTTATTGTTCCAAATAATTGAATCGGAAATTGGAGGTGTGGTTGAAAAATCTGCTCTGAAATCAGCCCACCACAGAAGAAGTTCTTTGTAAAATGTAGAGTTAATGTTATATTCCTTTACATTGTAATTACACCTGAATAAAAATTTTCCCCCGAAATCTTCGAGGAGAAAATTTACAAATGCCTTCCACGGAGTTGAGCCTTCTGCGAAAAGCCTGCCAAGCCAGGCTAATCTTAAAGATTTAATTGAAGTTTCCAAATCTGCTAATTTAAAACCTCCATACTCTATATTGTTTATTACTGCTAGTCGAGCCATTTTATCGGGCCCGTTCCATAAAAAGTTATAGATAATAGTATTGAGTTGCTTAATAAATGCCTCTGGAGTAGGCAAAACTGAGAATATGTACAGCATTTTTGGAAGCAGAAACGATTTGATAATAGTTATTTTACCATAGAGTGACAGGCCTCGGCAACTCCACAACCGTGTCTGTGTCCGGATATCTTTTAATTTGTCATAAAAGTTTACTTGTGAGTGAATATTTGGATTATAGCTAAAACAAATCCCTAAGGCCTTAACGCTTTTGCGCCAAGTTATACCCAGGGGCGTTGCCGAGCTTTCTCTTAAAGAGCCAATCCACATTGCTTCGGTTTTAGTGTAATTAACTTTCAAACCAGAACAGGATCGGAACCGGTCAAGCAGACGAAAGATAAGCTGGGCACTCTCGATATTAGGAATGAAAACAGTCAGATCATCAGCGTATTGAACCAGCTTGAACTCTTCATTTCCAATTTTGATACCTTGAACGTCCATATTGGTTTGGATTGCGATTGCTAAAATCTCCGCTGCAATAATAAATAAGTAGGGGGATAGCGGGTCACCTTGCCTTACTCCTCTTTGTACCTCAAAATATGGTGAGCATAGGCCATTGTTTACCACACAACTGGAAATATTGGTATAAAAGGTTTCAATCCACCTAATAAGACTAGGACCAAAACCGAAAACATTCAAGCATTTAAACATAAAGTCACGATCGAGACTATCAAAAGCTTTTTCGAAATCAATGAACAGTAATATGCCAGGTATATTTTGTTTTTTTGTATAATCCATAATATCTATAATCGATCTCGCTGCCTCCCCTATAAATCTACCTTTGACATATCCTGTTTGAGTCGAGTTTATTATTGTGGGCAAAACTGGGATAATTCTGGCTGCAATGACTTTCGACGTGATCTTTGCGTCTACATTAGTTAAAGATATTGGTCTCCAATTCTCTAAATAGTTCCTATCTTTCCCTTTTTTCTCGATAAGAGTGATAATAGCTTGCTTCTGTGATGGAGACATCTCCTTGTAATCATAAGCTTCATTAAACGAATCAACCATAAAACCTCCAATAAGTGGCCAGAATGTTTTGTAAAATTCTATTGGAATACCATCGTTGCCGGGGGTTTTACCTATTTGAAACGAGCCCAGGATTTTTTCACATTCATCAACGGTGATTTCCCCTTCACAGCTTGTCCTCAATTCTTCGGAAAGTTTTGAAATGTTAGGGTTTTTAAAAAAGCGCCCCGCTGTATCATTGTCCTGGTGTGTTTGTTGTCTTTCATAAAGTTTGCTATAAAAGGACTTTTGGGCGTTCAATATTTGGAAAGGATTTGTTGAAATTGTGCCGCTGATATAAAGCTTTCTTATATGTTTTTTGATGTTATTGCGCTTTTCCAAATTCAGAAAATATTTACTGTTCTTTTCACCATGCTCATGCCAGCGAGCCCTAGAGCGCACAATGATCCCTTCAACTTTTTCGTCATACAGAGTTTCAATTTCTCGTTTGAGTTTTTCAATTTCCAGTTTTGTTACATCAGAAGGATTTTGCTGGAATTTCTTCAATGCATGTTGATATTTTAAATTCAGTTCTTTCTCCAGCTTTTGACGTTCACGAGATATTTTCTTTGAGAAAGTAATTGAACTCATCTTAATTTTGAATTTTATCCAATCCCATTTTACTCTGTTATTTGACAAATTGGTTGCTTCATCTATCCATACAGGCATTCCATTAGTTATCATCTCTACATATTCTTGTCTATTTAGTAAGGAGGTATTTAATTTCCAAAAGCCTGGTCCTTTGCAATTCTCTTCTATATCCTTAAGTTCTAATACTATCGCGGAATGATCAGTTTTTATCGAAGCTACAATATCCACTTGTGTAACTAAATCATGTAAGCAGTCTGAGATCAGCCAGTAATCGAGTCTACAAAATATAAAGGGAGAACTTTTGCTCCATGTGAAACTAACGGTGGTAGGGTTTTTAATTCGCCAGATATCATGCAGACAGAATTCAGTTTGAATATTCTCAATGGAGTTGATCAGATGTTGACGTGGAATTAAGATGCCTCCCTTTTTGTCTTTTGTTGGGTCTAGCGGGCAGTTAAAGTCCCCACCTATAATCACATTATCATCACTTTCAAGCTTCAACTCCCGTAAAGTTGCTGACAAATGTTGAAAGAATTTAATTGCTTCGGTATCCTTGTTTGGGCCATAAACATTAACCAGAGTATAGCTTTTGTCATTAATTAGCGCTCTTAACAATAGCATTCTCCCATATGCGTCCCGAAGCTCATGTTGAATAGTAACGTCTATTCCATTTCTAAATAGCACAGCAACGCCTCTGGCATTAACACTGCCATGGGAAAAATTAATGTAAGAACCCCATTCTTTCTTCCACTGGTTCTCAGTTATTTCTTTGGAATGCGTCTCTTGAAGAAAAAATTATGTCGGCTTTTTGCTTTCGACACCAAGTGAAAATCGCTCTGCGTTTTCGAAAGTTGCTAAGGCCTCTCACGTTAAGTGAAAGCAATTTCAGGCTGCACGGCTTAGGCTTGGAATTTGTCATCTTTCAGGCATGTTACCCATGAGATTTAGTGTTATTAAAGGTTGATGAAAAAAATTTACATACTTGAAACTTCTCAAACAAAATTTGAAAACTACAGGAAAAGTGGAATCTTGCAAACAAAAAACACACAACACAAACACACACACGAAAGCGTACTTACCATGACTTCCGCCAGGTTGCCTGTACACCCTCGCCGAGAGCATCCTTTCTCCCTTTAGATCATTATATAACTGAAGCTTAAGCTATAGCAATCCTTGCAATAATTAAGCAAAAAAAAGCGTTAATTGCGAAATGTCAATGTAACTTAGTGTCAATGACTAGAATTATTCTTTGGTAACTTGAAAGACTTCAATCTCTCCGCACCGTCTTCTTTATATAGAATTTGCGCTGGAACGCTCCATGGGATGAAAGCAAATTGGACATTGGGCTTGGCTTTTACCGTTGGAAGGTATTCTTTTCTTAGCTCAGCCCGCTCCTTTTGCACGGTCTTCGAAACGTCGTCTGAGACGAAAAGCTGTGAATTCTTGTATTTATTGTCCTTTAGTTTGCTCTCAGCCGACTTGAGAATAAATACTTTGTCGGTATACCTGAGAAGGTAAATATGAATTGGCCTCGGTTTTGGTGGGCTGCTGTCGTCCTGATGAATATTCGTCCTATGAGCTCTCATTACTTCAATGTTTTTTCCTAAATTCATCAGACCTTGAAAAATAGCAGCGTCAATAAACTCTTCCATTGAGCAGTGGTCTTTCTCGCTGCCTTCTTCTATGCCCCAAATAACAATATTGTTACGCTTTGACCGATTTTCAAGGTCTTCCATCTTCTGTCTTAACTTGTCAACTTCTGTACGGTCTGCTTTCTCCTCAACTTTTTGTTGTGACTGTTGTAGACTTTCTTTAAGACCGTCCACATCTTTAGCTAGTGAGCCCTGAATTTTCTCCAGCTTATTTAACTTTGTAAGCATATCGTTCTTCGCTTCAAGGAGGGCGTCCATCTTGGTTAACAGGTCATCAAGCTTTTGTGAATCTAAATTACTGGTAGCGGCCATTTCTTGCTTTTTTGCCATCAACCTTGTCGTAACACTCATAAGACCGAGTTGTTTGCTAGCCAAGCTTTGCTAAAACAGCATTCATAAGCGAAAAGAAGAGAGAAAGGACGGAGCTTGGAAAAAGCCGTCTACCTTCGCCACAACATGCCACGTGGCCTATACTTATATGAGCAGCGTAGAGGGCTTAGGCCCAGCACATATTCTTCCAAGAATTGGTAAAGCAGCTTCTGATTGGTATCGTATTCCAGATTAAGACAGTAATACATCGCCAACAACAACAACAACAGACCTTTAGTGTAGTCAATTGGACCTTCAATTTCCAAAAAAATGGCCTTGTCAACAACAGTAAACAGCTGGCCTGAGTCATTGGAAGTAGACGCATCACTCTGTTCTGGTTCGAATGCTAACAGCCTTGGTGAGTTGGTTTTTACTTCTTTTTTTACGAATTCATCAACATCCTTACTGGTCTAAAAGAAAAGAAAAATTTTCATTAATACCTCCTAAGCCAAAGTGATGGAAAGCAAATCCCCCCTGTTCACCACCTTTTGAAGAAACGGGCCCAAGGTCCCACAACACAAATTTGGATATACAACTGTTAAAGCAAGGTTGTCTGCACCTACCTGGACAACAAAAACCACAATTGGAGGGCGTTCACTAAAGAAAGAGCATATCCTTTTCACTGCTGAACCTGGCATTTGTTCTGTAAGCAATTGTAAAAGACATGGCAGAGGTTAACAACTCCATTGACAGTATACCCGAATGGTAGAAAAAAGTGATTAATCACCTTCTGGGGTTTCCTTCTCACACAGGTAAGGTAGCAGACGCCGCCAATTCTCTTCAAAATTTCAATGCCTGGGGCCAATTCCTCACCACTTACTTTGCCAACGTGCAATCTCAATTCACACAGGATCTTAAGACAAAAGGCAAACAGTTGTACAAACATCAGACACATATGCAGTGTTCCAGGTAAGAGAGGGGACTTGGGTGAACAGCCCAAAAAGGCAACAGCTACCAGAATTGTCAAGTTACATGTAACATAAAACTTCTGAAGGACTTGGTGGGAATTTGAACAGATTGGAATTCCTTCAAGTTGTTGACACCTTTTCCTAAAAAACTTATCTAGCCCAGATAAGTTGCTGGAAAACCCAAGAGGAAATGCAAATACAACAATTGCTACTAAATACATTCTTTCAACAAACATCACCTGTTGTTCCAGCTGGAGAAATGGGTACTTTTCACAGACACTTTTCACAACATCAGACCCCTGGAAGTTGCTTGCAATATCTTCACTCCGGGATTCAAACGAGAGCACTTGCAGCTTCTCTACTGCCTCTTTGTTCATTGTTTTCTTTCTTAGCTCTACCATTAGTTGCTTTTGGTGTTTTTCTATGTCTGCTGGAGATACCCCCTCTAAAGCAGCTGGACCCTTTCCTTTCTTCGACTTTCGTTTGCCTTCTTTTGTCTTTTCAGTTCCTGCAGATCTCTTCACGTTGGAATGCCTCTTTCTTAGCAGGTAAAGAACAGTACCTTGTAAAGAAGACATTTTAGTAAACAGTGCATCACTCAGCAGGGCAAAAGATGTTAACAAATGTTTGTTTAGGCAGGTACTTGGTTTTGTAAAACCCAAAAGCTTACTAAATGGAACTGGATCATAAAATATGTTCTTATTTTTCTATAATAGGAACTCCAGTCCTCAAAGAAAACAAACTACTAAGCTATTAACATGAATCAGAGCTCACACTAGTTTTTACAGCATGAAGCTATTAGGGCCCACCACTTTAGATCTAATCCCCTGCTGGATGGCCTGCTTGTCCATCACAGGCAACCAAATATTGACTAAGCAGGCATTTTTTTAATGCGAAGTCATGTTTATAGCACTTACCCAGTAGGTAAAATCTCCACGAAGTTTAAGGCCAACAGGTTCTTTATCTTTAAGCTGAGGAATTCTTTTGCAAACTATTTTTGCAACCGTTATGAAATCATTACTACTGATCTTCTCGTCTCCGCACTTTGCCCTCATACAGGTGTAGACGTCCCGGATAACTTGTTTTCGGATGCTGTCTGGGATGTCTTTATTGTTTTGCAGTCCAGGTGGTGTTGGGAAAGAGAAATCATCCCACAAGTGGCTGTTAGTGTACCTTGAAGATTTTGAAGTTGGAGGTCTTGGGGTGTCAACTGGAAACCCGAAGCTGCTATCACTTTGGTATTCGCGATCGGACTCGAGTGACAATGTTGATGGTGACAGAGAGCGCTCTCTTTTTAAGGATGGAGTAACTGCAAGGTCTGGTGAGAAGGATTGAGACTGGACCAGAAGGAAAAAAAATACAACAAACACAAGCGTTAGCCCTTAAACACTTTTAAAGGTCTGATTTAACTGTGTTGATTTTGTGCTGATGAAAAGTAAACAGTTTTACAACATAGAAAATTTTATAGGGCAAGGAGATAAAGTAATTGGGTTGTTTCAAAATAACACAGGATGCCTACATGAAAAGGCTACCATATAAGGGAGTGCTCATTATTTTTTCTTCTTCTACTTCTGGTCAAACAAACAAACAAACCAAATGGTAGACAATGCATTCAGTTTTTACCTGTTGGGTGAATTCAAAACTTTCTTCTAATTCATCAGGGACCACATCTTCATTGGCATTTACTTCAACTGGAGGGCATTTCTGAAATTTCATAGCAAGACAGGCCCATGATTACTTCAGAAATCATGAATATGCAAACAGTTAATGGTCAGCAGCAGGTCTAACATTGCCAATACTTTCGCCAGAGAAATTAATTTCGACAATTTCACACTTAATCCAAACTTGCATAACTTGACAGACAAACGAAACAAACTTGAATTAAGTGCTTGACATTTAGTCACTTCCAACTTTTGAATAAAGAACGTCAGGTGTCAGTTTTGATAGTAAATTATTTAATGTATGTTTTACGTATAAATGCATAAATAAATAAATACTCTTTATACTTACCAGACTTGTAATAACATCCCACAGATCCTTTCTACCAAGAAAGTCTGCAGGCAACAGGTCAATGAGATCTTCTCTGTTTAATTTCATAAGCATCTTTCCTCCCACATTGTTTGCTAGAATATTAGGAATACAGAGTAAATGAGCATAAACGCATACTCTTTATATTGTAGCTGGGAGAGACATGGAAAAACATAACCAACAAGACCAAATCCCAGGGGAAAAATACAATCCTAACTTTGTAGACATACATGTTTACATTCTGCATTGTTGAGGGTTAGCAACACAGACATAAACACCTGTGAATTTCTGCCTAGCTTTAGTGATTAGTGAAAACTGTTAGTCAGTACTTTTTAACAGAACAATACCAGCATTTGTGACCTCTCACGCGAAAAATGTTCCTTACGGCTTGCTGTTTTAACACGGATAGCCACGCATTCGCCGTTCAGTAGCCAGCTTTCAAAAATTTTCTCCAGCTGTTCGACTTCATCCGTGTGAAAATTTTTTTACATCCGTTTAGCCGTTCGACTACATCCTTGTGAAAATTTTCCACAGCCGTTCGCCCATTCACAGTATCTGTGCTAAACAGCTCGTCTACCCATTTTTCGTCCGTTCGCTTGCCACACGTTCAGCCGGAACGTTTTTGCATGAGAGGTCACATTTGAAAGTCCCTGACAAAATAAGGTAAAGGCAAAATAATTTGGGTGTAACTTGGAATTGAGACGACTGCATATTTGCCTGTTTCTAGTGGCAAGTTTCTCTTAACTTTTCCCTCCTTCCTCGTTAAAAGTGCAACTTGCTGCATCTCTCTCCCCTCCCCCCCAAAAAACTCTACTCAAAAGCCATGGCATTGCCCCCCAATATATAGACCATCCTTGATGGGCACACTGGAAATTACAGTGATATTTGAACTGGAATCAGACGTCAAATAATTTACGTGCAACTTTAATTGTGAACAAATTTTCAATAAAAAGATGCATAATTGCAGACTTGCTATACTATGCACGGGATGATATTAAAAGGGCTTTGTCACGGATTTCAACAGATTTTTCAACAGCCAAAATTTATATTTATGTTGTTGAAAACCTAAAAATAATGGTCCGCCTTTATTAACAATTGCATTATTAGAGCACTGAAACTGTTAACAAGCGTCTTTGGCCGCAGAACGCTAGGATGGAAATGGATTACAACTTGACAAAGCTGGCATACATGTTGTTCGCGCTGCAAGCCGCTCGGCTCTGCTGGCAGGCCGAACAGAACTTAGCGCCAGATGTTGGGAAAATACACGTTAAAAACAAAGTTATCATGACTTGTTAAAATTTGCTCAGGTGTTAAGACGTTCAAAACAACTGCTTTGTCTTTTTGCATGCCGAACCAACGACGTGACCTCGCTAAACCTGGTGTAACTTCGCGCCAAAAGCCGCCGAGCTGGACTACAGGGTCAGCAAACGCAAGATTTTTAATATCATCAATCAAAACCTATACAAATTTGATCAACTGTTTTGAAGGTCAAAACGGATGGCTGGTATTTTTGAGTTCATGCATTTGAAAGCTATCCCATGTTCAAACAAGGTACGGGTCAGCAATGCAGTTCATAGATTCACAACAGGTTCGAGAATTGCTTACCTTTTAACACTTGTACAGAGATCGAACAAAATAGTCGTACGCTTCCGTGCATCAAATCTCCAGCAGGAAAACGAAGAAGTTCACATACCTGGCATAAAACGACCAAACTGTCTTAAACTCTCCGGCAGTAGTAAAACAACGTAATAAATCGATCAAAACTGTCTTACACTCCACGCATAAGTCCGCCGTACCGTCTTACACACCCAAACTGCCCCAAACAGTTCCTGCACACGTTTTTATCGTGAGTATCACGTGACATCATTTTGAAGTTTCCATTGGCCAATATTGGGCGTTATGTCATCCTTCACTCCAAAAAAGGAGTCCACCATGACCCGGATATTTTGACCCAAATATTTCCCGGTTCATAGTGACGTCAGGGCGGCCTGATATGCGTATTCACTTTGCAATCAAATATGGCGTGGAAATGCCCGCTTTGCTTACTCTTCACTTGTGTGACTTTGGATTTGCTGCTGTCGCACTTCAATTTGCAGCACTCTCGTGACACATTAAACAAAAAAGTGCAGATTCGATAGCTGTGACAGAGATTATACAAAGATAAATTCGCTAGTGAAACACGTGCGGAACAGACACAGAGGGCATCTTTACAACTCTGGAGCAGTGGCACCGGTATCTTAGGTGAGTAAACGCCTTTATATTACGTACACCTTGAGACAAATAAACTTGACGTTCCTTTAATTTATCACATGTTGATGTTGGAGTTGAACTTGATGCATGGGGGAGGGGAGGGGGCACCAGGGGGTAGGACAGGGGCATAGGGGTACGAGATGGTTGATTGCAGCCCTCTATTTTTCTCAGGTTGTTGAACTGCGAGAAAATATAGAGGCTGTGAACAGTTTACATAGGGTCGCCTTTTTTGTCCATTCATTTTTGGTCTAATTTCTTGTAGAGAAGTGGCAACTCCCACATTTAAGTATTTATACACTTCAAACACAAAAGGGACAGGAAGGAGCAACCTTATTATGAAGGTATCCTTATCACAGAGTTAGAGTTTATATGAAATTATTTTGGTCTCCTTCAGACCAAGAGAACTGTCCATAATTGGGAGGTTTCCGTATTATAGGGGTGTCAATAAGAAGAGGATCAACGGTATTTTATCACTGAAAACTTTGCTTAACTAGGTGCAAGTAAGTGAATTTTTGATACAATAATTTCTTAAATTTTTTTTCACGCAGTGCAGTCGGAAGAATTTGAGGAAAATGACGACGCTGATAGCAGCCAAGCACCATCAGAAAATGATCATGATGTGGAATCTGGCTCTTCATCTGATAATTCAGACCTTGAAATTGATGACAGCCGTACTGAATCACCAGAAACACTTCAAGAACTTGGTGAAAAGTTTTTACTAAAAATAAAACAAAAATTCTCTCAGTGCAAAAACGATGCACAACATAGGCTACTGTGACGCGGTTAAGAAAAGGACTTGAGAAATGCTTGGACTCTACAAACATGGATATGGATGAAATAGAGGGTCTACAAGATGTGTTTGCTGAAAGTGATGACCTTTGCAAGGCAACCACCAAGACATTTTCCTGCATGAATGTCGAAAGAAACTGGAAACAAGGTGTTGCCTATGTGGTAAGTGAGAATGTTATAATTTCTAAGAACTTAACAATTAACTTGGCATTTATGTGTGACAGGTTACAAGTTGCCAATTTCACAAATTGACATTTGGCCTCCAGCCAGTGTTTTCCTTTATCATTCAGTGGTTTTCTAGAGGCTGATTCTTATAAGCACAAATTGTTTTAATTCCAAGCGTCCAGTTTTGACTGCAAGTTAAAACTAGCATTGTATATGTGCAATCCTTATAATGTTTGAGAACATTACAAAAGGTTTGCTCTGTCTTACTCTCATACTGACAGTTAATTTAGTACTGCTTTACTGTAAATGTAACTGATCAGTGTTCCATGTACATCTGCTATGATTAGTGTTCTATGTACATCTGCTATGATAAGTCAGAACATTCCAGCTGTATGTCTATTTAAGCCTTTTGTGGAAATAACACTTTATTAAAGGGGTTTGTCTGAGACTTAAATTTGGTGAGGCATCAGCTGATGTCATGAAAGCAACGCTCATATTATAACCCACCTCAAAATTTCACAGTTGCCCTCGAAGCTCTGCTTCTCGGCCAACTGTTCATTTTTCATACAATCTTTCAGCCTCTGGCATTATCCTGCAGTATACCAACTGCCTGAAGGGGTTCATTTACTAACTATTTAAAATATAATGCAGGATAGTACTATAAATAATTCATTGCATTGTATGGAATTGTTTTATTCTTATTTTTTATCAAAGGAACCTTTGAAAATAGTACTAGGAAAGTACAGAAAACCATGCAAGTAGGAAAAACAAAAAGACCATAGTACACGTTGAGGATTGTTTTTACTATATACCTATTCTACAAAGCTTGCAGCAACAGTTGTCATCACCGAGGATATTTGAAATGGTCATGAATGCAGAAGCACGACTGCATCATGAAGACACTCCAACCCTAACTGACTTTAGTAATGGATCATTGTTTAATGAACATCCCTTGTTTTCAAATGATCCAAGGTCTATTCAGTTGTTATTGTACTATGATGATGTCAATGTTTGTAATCCTCTTACCAACAAACCTCATAAGTTGTGCTTATTCTACTATCAACTGGCAAATCTTCTTCCTATGTGTCGTTCTAAATTAAGGTCAATTAAACTCTTTGCTGTGTGCTCTTACGAAACCTTTCAAAGATATAAGGATAAAGCCATCATGGACAAGATTTTTGAACCACTTGTTTCTGACATGCAACTTTTAGGTAGGGATGATGGTTATACCTTTACTATAACAAATATAGGCCAAATAGCATTAAGAGGAGCAGTTTTAGCTTTTCTGGCCGACACTCCAGCTAGTCAGTCAGCCGGTGGGTTCAAGGAAGGTGTTGGGGGTGCAAAGCGGAAATGTAGACATTGCATGGCTACTTTTGAGACAATGCAAGAGTATTTTGAAGAAGACTTGTTCCAGCTGCGGGATCATGATGATCATGAGGAGCAGTTGTGGGATATTGAGAATGCACCAAATAAGTATTTAAGGCAGTATTTCCGTAAAGAGTATGGTATTAACAAACGCTCGGCACTTTCTGATCTGCCATTCTTTGATGTTACCCGTCAACTGCCACAAGACATCATGCATATCTTTTTGGAAGGTATCCTTCAATATGAGATAAAGCTCTTACTCAATCATTTAATCAAAAATCAGGTTAGTACACTTGAGGAGTTAAATCATGCAATAAAGCATTTTCCTCTGGGCTACTCAGATCCCAAAAATAGACCAATTATCATCAAAGATAGTGAGCTTGATATGAAAAGCTCCACAAACTTAGGGCAAACAGCAAGTACAATGTGGCTTTTGTCCCAAATATTACCATTTCTTTTAGAAAATTATGTAGATCACATGTCTCCAAAATGGATTTCCTTTATGACACTTCTTGAGATAATAGGCATTGTCTTCTGTAGCGAATTAACTGAGGCTAGTGTTCTTTATCTGAAAAGTACTGCTAAGGGGTATTTAACTAATTTTAAGACCACATACAATGTTAATATTATTCCAAAGCAGCATTATCTTGTTCATCTGCCCTCACAAATGCCTACATTTGGCCCGTTGATTCGATGCTGGTGCATGAGATTTGAGGGGAAGCATGCTTATATTAAAGATTTAGCAAAGAAAATTAGGAATTTTAAAACCTTCCCTTTTCACTGGCTACAAGAAATGAACAAATGGAGTGTGCAGATTTCATACAAATGGGAGATAACCAGACAAACTTGGATACTTTTTGTAGGGAGGATATAATATTTGGGCAGTATAAAGCTTTACAAGGTCAACCAGCAGTTGATGTGAAAAATCATCTTTTACGATTCTTTGGAATTAATCTAGATCTGGATGTCAATTCTGTGTTTCAGTGACCAGATTGAGATCTATGGAACAAAATACAAACGAGGTCTGAACAATTTTCTTTTGTTTCAACTTGATGATGCAGGTTTCCCAATGCTTGGGTGTTTGCAGAAAATTTGGTTCATTGAAGAATATGGTTGTTATTTTGCATTGAATGTCTTTGACACCATAAAGTTTGATGAAAATTGAAATGCATTCAAGATTGAAGAACAAGAACTTGCCTGTGGCTATGAAGTAGTAAGTCATGCACAGCTAAACGACCATCACGTTTATCATGCTTACAAACATTCTGATGAACGTTTTATTGGTACAAGGATGAACATTGTTGCCAGTGTTTGACAAATTTTCTTGCTAGGGTGTTTACTTTACTGATGTTGTGTTTAAAGTGCATCATGCAATATCATTATATATAGTCTTAAGTAATGATCAGTAGTTGGTAGTTGTTGAAATTTTAGTAGATGCTCTTGTAGTACATTAAGATTCATGTAAGTTGTTATTCAAAATAAAACTTAATTTGACACAAGAAATCTTGCTTTTAATTTTCAAATTACGGACTTTAAAGTGACAGTTACTACATTCAATTGATAAAAATTGTATAAAATAAGAACCTTTCTTCTTACAGTTTGTAGTTGCTTAAAATAAGCAATGGTAATGTAAAACGCCTTTTATAACTTGTGTTTCCAAACATTTCGATGTACACAATACTTTATAAAGGTATTAATGCTTGTGTCTCTCCACTATAGTCTATTCTTTTATTCAGTCCATTCGCCTGCAAAAATCTCACTTGTGTGGAGGAGTTCCTTCTGTCATTCGATAACCATGTCGCTTTGTTTAATTTACTCAATGGTTGTAATTGCTACGTTATTGTCAAAGCTATGAGTTCTAGCATTGTGTATCTGTGTTATTCGCTCTTCAGCAAACAGTAGTTTCACATCGCTCAAGACTTTTTTCAGGCTAGTGCCAGTACTTTTTGGTCTGCATTACTAAACTAGTTCTAGTCCTCTATACTTGGAAACGCCGTTTTGTATTGCTGTTTAAATTTTCTGCCAAAGAAGACCAACGGCATTGTGCCCTATCCCTGTTGTTTTGGCATTTTTGCAGTTTGCTCCTTCCCTTTTTTATAGATCTCTAGTAGGAGTGAAGCATATTATCTGCAAAGTGTAATCTACTCCATCTCCTCCCTTAGTTTGCTGACCGTCTGGCTTAGCATTTTGGCCTTGTACACTTTGAGCACCCGACTCTGTGTCACCAGTGGCATTTAAAGTATTGCATATTACAGGAGGTGGAGGGAACCATGGCGAGTTGAAGAGATGATAATTGAAAGGACTGAAAACGAAGTAAATAGAACAGTTGAACATTATTGGGATCAAACTGGCTGGTACCACTTATGAGATTTATGTGGGAAGGCATAGCTTCCCAAGAGTTACACTGCGGCGCGTGCTACTGTGGCCACTCAACAAACTTTTTTATAAGTTAGCCAATCAGATAGCGCAGATTTATTTGACAGGCACGCCTCCTTGTATACTTCAGCACGATCAAATATAAACCCCGTTGCACTATATTTGAGGTAAATAAAATACGATTTTCGTTTAAGGAACACTGAGCTTTAATATCCATTTTACTGGTTTATACATATCCGCAGTTACAGAAATGATTGTACGAATGAGCTGGTGATATCGAGGAAACAGCTTCAACGATTGCTATTTTTGTTTCTTCACTTGCTAACATTGGACATCTCCGCAGAAATTCCTTCATCTGGTGAAAGCACTATTCACAGGTATTTTAGATGTGGAGAGTAAGGTGGTTGATAGATCAGCTGCACACCATAGTCATTCAAAAGATCTCTCAGAACTGGCTCAACAAATAGTCTGTGATGGAGGCCACAATTGTCCATCACAACGCAGTTACCACACTCAAGCAGAACGCTTCCGTCAGGTCGTTGGACATCAACAGCATCTTCAAAAGAGTGAAGCAGCTCAAATCCATTCAATGGACCATCAAGAATATTAAAGAGGTTAATGCAACAAACCGAATAGAGCAAATTGACTGTAATTGGCATCAGAAGCGTATCTTTGAATCTTGACTACTTTCTCATCTATTGTAGCGTTCCCATAGCTATGGTTTCCAGTTGTTTTTGTCACACTTGTCTTGTCAAAGAAATGGATTTCATGTCGTTGAAAGGTGGATATAATATTGAAATACTCGTCCCTTCTGGCAGCATGTTCAGGAGTATTGCTTTCTAAATGTGCGATTGAAAGTTTCTTTTTTGCTCATCAAGTCACGTCTCATTCTTTTATTTATTTTGGAAACACTCGGCAACTCGTGGTCATCTACAGCTCCATCTAACAAAAGCCTTTGTTGTATTCCAGAGGCATGGATGCTTGGTGTCACAATTTTTTCAGCAGATATAAACTCGAGGACTTCATTGGTGACTTTTGGAGCAAAAGAACTAGTATGGGGAATTCGTATCGAAATGTTTTTTTTTCATCATACTTTTTGAGTACTTTCTGCACGAGACCCCAGCTGACTTGAAGCTCTGTTTCAATTTGAGGTTGGCTTGTGCTTACGAGTGCCAAGTCTACCACTCGTTCTCTTATTAAGTTAGGGTAGGCTCTTCCATTGTCATAACAGCCCTCTTGTTGGTTGATAGAAAGTGGGACGTTTGCTAGAAATAATGCGAAGCCAAACATGTAAATTTAACCGACATGAGGTAGTATCCGAGACTATAAATAAAGTCTAAGGTAAACAATAAATACTGGAATAAAGTTCACTCGTACCAAACAGTACAGTGAAGAAACAAAATAAAGTTTCAATAAAGAAACTCATGAAATTTTTTGATACTTACCAAAGTTGTTATTTCTGTCCATGCCAGGGAAACACCGTGTGAAATATAAAATAGTTCATTCGAGCTGGACACTGCATTCCTTGTGCTGTGAAACGTTGAAATCACCGAAGGCTTGCCGCCCGCAAAATGGCGGAAACCATCCACATTGATATTTTTCTCTAAGGCTTTTGACGTTTTTCTACGTGTGTGGCAACAACTAAAGAACTGGAGAACATCTTTCAAATTAAGTACAGAAATAGTGAAACCCGCGTGACGAATAAGAATGGCATTACGAGTCTTTATTTTGCCGCTCAGTTTCCAGATGTAAATTCTGAAGATCAATAGAAGAATACATGTACACTCGTAGGGGTGAAATTTACTCAGAATATATCCTGATCCTGATTCTTGTTTGCGAAAAGACGCAATTGAAGTCTACAATACAATTAGATTCCCGTTTTCACAAATAAACAATCTTTATTTCAAGATTCAAGAATGTATCAAGAACTGCAGAAGCCACTGAACTACAGTTATTTCGAGCAGGGGGACACCAGTGAAAAATAATATACGCTTCTGGCGCATTTTCCAGGTATTTTATAATTCTAATGTTATCTGCTTACAACACAACAAAAAGAGACTAGCTGCAGTCCCCTAAAATAATCTTTTTTGAACATGTTGAACAGAAATACAAAAAGAAACAGTTCCCAAAAGATCTGTCAAATCTCAACAGTCAAGGATCTCACGAAATACAGTAAATTACCATGAACATTTAAAAGTTCAAAACTGGAGACAATCTGAATATGTGATGCTTTTCAACTCAAAGTTCATTCATGCCAAACTCCTTCGGGCAAAACATTAAGTTCGAGACAATGTCAAAGACTAAGCGTCTTGATGAGCATACACAATTTTAACTCGCAACACTCTAACAAATCAATGTCACTACTGAACTGTAGGTCCAGTTAGGGACATGATCCTGCTGTTAAGAAAGTAAAGTTCGAACCTGTTTTGTTCTGGGCTGAAGGACTATCAACATAGTACTTTTGTGTAGGCAAATAAGCGGCAACTTTAGCGTGATGATATTGTTCAATAATCATAGCTAGCTGCCAGTTGCCTTCTTCAGGCTTCCACGGCGGGATTTCATTCGTCAACGCACATTGCAATACTAGCAGATCTTTATCCAGTTTCAAGCGGTCTGTGAATTTGGGTACGTTTTGCATTCGTAGTCAATTGCGCATAACAGAGAAGGCACTTGTGTAACATTTCCCTTGCAGCCATAAAGTTTTCCACTTCAGTCTTCTGTGTTGCCTGCTGTTTCTGAAGGGCTTTGAGTTCCGCTTGCAATGATGAAATTTGGTTTTTTATTTCGGGATGTTTTTCCCGGATCTTGCAGTATTGCCACTTTCACAGGGTCTCGCTTTGCAAGAAGTTTTGGTGTGACCACTTCGATGACACCGGTTACAAATGCGTCCACTGCGAATGGCAGCTAAAAGAATCAATTCCTTCTGCCAAGCTTTCAGCTTCTGCAATTCAGCAGATGCACTTTTAACTTGCGCTTTAAGAACAAGTAAATTTTCCTTCATTTCAGCTGTTTTATCCAGTGGTTTATTAACCTGACTGCAAGCGATTGAGGACACGTTGGTGCAAGTCGCTGATGTTATCACCAAAACGTTCATCGGCGGGAACTGATTTGGCGACATTCCAAAATGCCAAGAGGAAGCACCAGAAGTGTTGAACCTCTAGGAATGTTCTGTGGGTTTCAATGGTGTTCGCCTGTTTTCCGAGTCGAGAAAAGTCTTCATTTCGCTTTCCAAAATGCGTTTTTCTGCCAACAAAAGTTTTTCCGGAGATGGAAAGAAGGCTTCAATATCTCCTGGCCGTAGGTACTTGAGGGAGCTTAAAGATTGAAATCCGCAGCTTTCAAACTCTTTTGCTGCATCTTTCTAGATGTAAACCTCCTGGAAGGCTATTGAGCCAGTTGTAAAGTTCGCTGTGTTCGCTCATCTTCCTCTTCGTGCGACAACTGTAATGGAAGAAATACGATAACCAAAACCTTGGCAAGGAGGCATGCCTGTCAAACAAATCCCCACTCGCTGATTGGCTAACTTGGAATAAAGTTTGTTGGGTAGCCAAGGTAGCACGCACCACACTATAATCCATGCAATGGTATAAGAGTTGATCAAGAGTTGATCAGTGTTATGGAACCAGGTAACTTATGGCATATGTATTCTTTCTAACTAAAATGGCAGGTAAAAATTAGAAAGCTTAAAAATGAGCCATACTAGTTAGATTTTGTCGCGCGAAAATTTGCATAAACTAATGCCAGGCCTCTCTCTGCTTATGACGTCAATGCCGCATTGTGTCACGTGACATGAAAGTAGGATGTTAGTAGAAACACACAATACCATTAGATGTTCTGGGTGTTTTCTGTGGCTATTTTAATGTGACCTGAAAGTTGACTCTAAGACAGGCAGTTGTTTGGTGATTTTGAGCCCCTAAATAGACCCCCCTAAAAAATTGCAAGCAACTGTTAACAAAGTTAACCAATGTGTGCTTTTACAATAACTCATCAAGGTCAACGTCCTTACCAAATTTCATTGAACTTGGCTGACCCCATTTCTAAAGTCTGACCATCCTCATTTGTTGAGAATTCAGACCTAAAAATCGGCGGCGAGCAGGAATTTGTGCTGTCGTTGAAGCTAGGCTGAACCGTATTTTAGCAGATTCTTTTGTGAACAGCTTTAACTGGAATAAAGGTTAGTTTAGCAATTCGCATTATTCCTTGTATTTCTTGCGTATTCCTACTAAACTTTTAATTTACGAGACTGTGATGCTGTGAATTACCTGTAGCGATTGGTGGCAATCGCATCTTGGATTGACTCACTCAGTTTTGGCTTCTTGTCATTGTGGATGCCCAACACCCTTTATGGCAGTGGCCTTTGAGAGAGCTGTGCGGGAATCGTTGAAAATCTGTACATTTACCTGCATTTCTGGACATAAATTGTACACATAGCCTTAAGAATGCCTGGTATGCATTAAGAATTGCAGATGACATTTCTCTGAGACTCAATGTTCATATTGAGTCAGTGTCTCCTTCTGTGTGGTCGAATTCAGAGCAGTCTCTTTCTGCTTCTAGTTCCGTTTCCATGTGTCCAAAATGCTGCAAACGACATCGCCTTTGTCCTGCAGGACGTAGATTGGAAAGATCACTGTATGACGTCAGGGCTTGACCCTCTACATTTCTCACCACTCTCCGTTCTATGTTGCATAGCTGTGAGTTCCACTTCATGAATGTCAGATTGTTGACCACCATCATCATCAGGATCTGAATCCCCGTCTCTGTCTTCTATGTTGACTCGACCAAATTCGACTCTTTCCGAAATGCATCATATAAGTCATCCAGTCTATCGCAATACTCACTTGTGAATGTGTACATCACACGTCCATTTTGCCAGCCAGAACTCAGTTCCTTCTACTGGAACGACAACTGGAATTTTGTTTTCCTTGATAATGCTTGATAATAGACCTCCGCTGGGTTTGAAAGCAGTGAAAATGCTTTCCTGCACTAGACTCATCAGTGGCCTGTTCTGCCAGTTCATTGAGCTAAAATCCAAATACATGGCATCCAGATCGGTTTCTACTAGATTCATGCGCTTTATTGACCTGGTGAGGCAGCCATTTATCGCCACTCGGAATTCCATTATCTGTTCCAGGAGTAACTGCTACAATATCCCCAAGAACAAAAAAATAATTGTTTGAGGGGACATGTCCAATCTCTGGTGTGTTTTCTCCTTTTCTGAATTCAAGTTCCCTCATCAGGTGATCAAATGCTGGAAAATTAAGTTGGCACTGGTCTGCACTGCTTTGTAATAGCATATCTTCCTGGATAATAACACAAGGGCCACACCGACATTTGTACCTGTAAGTCCCATATGTTCTGGGATGGTCTAGATTTCGTCAGCACACGAAGCGTTCTGGCTACCCTGAGGTCCTCTTTGGTCTGTTCGTTGGTCAGCTGAGGTTGTTGTGGACCGAACTGTTTGCCTCACTTCTTGTACAGTGCTGTGGTTTTCACAGATGACAAACTGGACCTGTGGCTTGGCTGGTAGGCACTGGATGTGTTTGTGTGATAGGCATGTGGGCACGTACAAGCCTTCTTTATTAGCTCCACTTCATGGTGACCTTTACTTTGCACATACTGCTGAACAGTGGGGTGGCTGTACTGCCCTTTCTGTTTGTGCTTTGCAAACCCGTGCTCCTTGCGAGACTCATTGACAAAAGCATATAGGTTGAGGTTAGCTAGAACATCATGCAGCTCCAGTAGCGCAAGGGATTGGATATGGGCTTCCAAACCCTTGACTGTCTCTGCAAAGCCTTGAACTGAAGCACAACACACAGTTCCTTCGGGACCAGCTGTTGCCATCTTGAGATAATCCTTTCGTTGAGCTATCAAGCTCTGCAAGCAAACTAAGGAATCAATGAGCTTGTTGGTGCCTTCCACAAATGGGGCTGTGGATTCTTTCCCAACTGAGCCAAACGGTTCTGCACGTTTTTGCGGAGAAACCCTATTGCATGGTAAAATTCTCTAACCTTGGCCATCAATCTACATGCAAAGTTTACAGTGGTGTGGATCTTGATATACCCACTTTTACTTCCACCAGAGCAACAAAAAATTGCAGTATCAAAGTCAAAACGTAGTCCTGTAGGTTCTGAAAGTTGTGGTTTGGCCGCAGGTTCATCACACACCAAAATTACCAGTTCCAACTGTACTCATACCTTGGTAGGTATCATTTTGCTCTTGTTGAAGAATAAAGATTTTGTGTCCTTGAACATCTGTGACACCAAGATTCCCACTTAATGCTAAAGCAACATCAAAAGCCTGCTTCAAACCACTGGCAGTGACTTCGACGGATTTGGCTTCCAAGTCAATTTATTTGAGGTGGTGCCCATCCACAGCAAAGACATTTCCTTGAGTCTTGGACAGACAAAGCCCGTGAGGTGACTGCAAATTATCAACTACTTTCACAGGTTGACCAGCATTAAACGTGGATTCCATGCACACCAAGTAAAGGGTGGTACGTTCCGTGACTACAGTGGTGTCTCTGGCAACAACCGCCAGCCCTTCAGGTTTCCAATTGGCAGGGAGAGGCTGTAACTTTAAAGTGCCAACAAATTTATCCGCTTGAATGAGTGGACTCCCTTGATGAACCGAATGCAGGAGTTTCCTTTGTCAGAAACAAATTGCATTTCATTTTTCCCAGGCTCAATCATCAGCACATCGATGCCTGCAGGGTGCCTAAATGATGCTTTTGAGGCAATTTCAGGGCTTTGATGGGCTGGACCTGAAACATTAGAAGCAAAATGATGAAACTATTAATACAGTAAATAAATATTATTAACAGTACTTACAGTAGTGTTCTTTATCAAATACAGTGAATGAAGAGGAACACTAACATATTGTAGCTACAGATGTAATGCTGCTTCTCCTTTTTAATGCCCCCAAAAGTTAGTAAAACAGCTAAATTTTTAAGACTACACATTATTAGTAAATATTTGCATCTTTGGAAAAAAAAGAAAACTAGAGCAGTCAAAGTCAGTAACATGAAATCTGATAAGATCAGTTCTTAATTGCCTATGTCCAGTTTGTCAAATGTTGTGGAGTTATGATAAAGGAAATGAATGCTCAGGCAGAAATAACATGACCAAAACAGACGTAAATTTTAGCTTTTAGCACAGTACTGTTAGTAAGGAAGAGGACTAAAAAGTACTATGTACTTGACTGATCCCCATGTTCCCATTGCAATACATTTAGTTGGAATTGCCTGTTTCCCATGCCAACAAACTCATATTCGCATCTGAAATTAAAACAAACAAACAAAAAAAAAGAAAAGAATTATAACATAATTAGACTTAAAGAAGCTGTTGGTTAGGACTTCTGATTTATTTATCATTATGATCAATTTAGTTTATTTTCATTTGTCTACTTATTTATTGTTTTTAAGGTCATTTCTACATTTAATTTAATATCAATTTTGTAAAGTGCTATCGGACCCTTGGGAAATGGCACTGTAGATTTATTATTTATTATTATTATTATGAATTATGGTCGAGACATCAATAAACACCTTGCAAGCCTCTATTGATCTTTGAAATCGTTAAAACCGAATAGATTGTTTTCCTTTAAACGATTGCACAAACAAGTTGTCATTAGGCCTTTAGCCAGAGGCTAAATATTGGGCACCCTAGAGACATTTCCTCCACAAAAGTTTATAGGCCCAGACAGGATTCTAGTGTGCGCAGTTGTCATAGGTACACTGTAAAAGATTACGTGCATTTTTAGTCATGGGTTAAAATTCTTCAAACAGTGGGGGTCCAGTGGATGTACAGACACCTTTATGGCCAAATCCTCTGTTACCACACTAATAACAAGTTCACAGTACTACACAGTAATTGTATCCATCTATCAGCAAACATTTTACTTGGCTGTATTTTCAAAAGCACAGTGTTCAAAGCCAGCCAAAATGTTTGTTACCTGCTATGAAATTATAACTCAGAATTAATAAATTAAAAATCCCTACCAGTCCAAAGGAAGTCTCCATTTGTATTCCTAGAAATGTAGAGTGGTCAGCCTAGGATGTTGTGAGTCTTCGCTTTAGCAGCAGTGGGCTTGTATTGCTCAGGTGTAAGTGTAGTTACAATTTCTTTGCATTCTTTGACGATATCTTCCAGTGGCTTGGGGACAGTTTGAATGCATATTTCATCGCTATGGGCATCTCTGAATGCAAAGACACCTGCTGGAACAACAGCTTTCATCTTCTTAGCCTCAGTGGTGCTCGACGCCTAGACTGATGACAAAAGCCCCACAAAAAATGTATCAAAGATATCTTGATAAAGTTCTCTCATTTTGTTCAGTTTTATAAAGGGAATAATGCCATCAAAGATAATTTCACCATTTTCTTGCCTTGGAAAGGTTTCAATGTTCAAAGGCATTCTGTCATAATGCATCACAACAAAATACTTCTTTAATCCTGGAGACAAAATACATGGGACAACATCGAGAAAAACCAATAATGCTAACAGTAACATTATAATATTCAGATGGGGAACCAGAATTAAATACAGGTGCTGTTATTCGTGAATCCAGTGTGGATAGTGATGATCCAGGGTTGCGTAGGAAGTGGTCGGTGCAATGTCATCTCTCTGCTCTTTCAGACCAAACCTGCAAGATAAAACGTGTAGCCTTTCCTAGTGGCAAGTTCTGCAAGAGATTCGCATAAACTGAAAAGCGTTGGCCACTGCTCCCAGTTTGTGACAGGACTCAGCTGCTCAGTCAGAAAGGCATCAGTGTTCTGATAAATCAAGTGTTCTCTGGTAATAATACGAGGAATGATAAATTTATTTAGCCAATAGGCTAAATAATCTCCTTTAACAACTTCTGTCACTGACATTTCATAAGGGCACTTACGTGAAAATGTAAAATCTTTACAAGAGAGTTAAATAATAATGTTCTGTAGTTCCATCCACATGAATGAATTATTTTTCATCAACTAATTATTTTCAGTGAAAAGGGTCTTTTTATACATGTAGACATTGTGCACATATCAACAAATTCATATTAAGCCTAGAAAGCAACACTTAGTCTCACCTTTCTGATCATTGTGTAGCACTGTAAAGGTTGACATGGGATTTGGAGCGGTGGAAATGCTTGGAGATGAATTCAAATGGTTCTCACGCTGGAGCTCGTGCCATTTTGACGACGGATCCCATGATTCTCACCGTCTTTGAATAATGACGTTTGTGATTCCTCTGGCTCTTGGAATATTTTCTCTTGCTTGACACTGGTGACCGGGATCATGACCTGGATGGCCTTGATCAATCCTTCTGCCGCTTTTCTGATTCTGTTGATGAAGAACGGGTGCAGTTTCTTGTTGGTTGGGAAGGTGAACATGTATTGCGTTTCGTCAAGATTTTGATTTTGATGGCTGCCGGTCAGTTGCATGAGACCTCTGCTTCCCCTCCTTGACAGTTGTTATCAACGGGGATTCACTCTCACTAGTAGAAGAGGACAAACTTGATTTGCTTGAGCTTGAACTCGAGAAATCCCCAGAACGTGACATGATGAAATACTAAGAAAATTACTACAACTATATGATGAGTACCACAAACATTACATCACATCGATATCACTAGAAACTGATCGACGAGTCAATGATACGGTACCAGTCAGGGATGACATACATGTATACCAGGAAATCCTGTCAGCCTGTCATTATTTGGACGAATAATCAAACATCATTTGTTTCTGCTTAATTTTTATTGGTTCTCAATCTGTACGGACATGAAAACCAAGAAGGACCGCTGAACAATAATTCTGTTGAGCATCTGGTAACCAATGAGGTCCTTTATTTCTGGTCCAAGTAGAGGATGGGGGGGATCTTATGAACCATAGTAAATAAACAATGCACAAAGTGTTGACTGTAAGATTTTTATCGACTATGTTTATAGCACTGAAAATAAACAAAGAGGTATTCTTCATAAGTCCCAGTGAGTGTAATCATACTGTCAAACTGGGAATTCACCTACTCCAGGCTCTCGAATACAGATCACAAAAAGAGGGGGAGCACGGAGAAGAACGTGAGCGAAGAAAAACGAGGAAGGATTACTGCCCTTTGGCGTTCTGAACAGACAAGGACTGCATAAACAAGAATGAGATAATGATGGTTGAAATAAACTTACTTGTCATTGTTTCTCGTGAAAAGTGCTTTTTTCAATATCGTCCCTTCGATCAGTTGCAAAGTAAAAATGAGCTAAACTGATTTCGTTTCTGGATGTGATAAAATAATCCAAGCGGTTTTGATAAGCTGTTAACCGACATGCTTTATACCATCACAAAGTTTCACAGTTTCAGTGTTGTCTCGGATTTCAATGCTGTTTAATTTATTGGCTGCAGCCGCACTAGGATAGTTAGCTGGGTTAATTTATAATTAACAACGTTAAAATTCATCAAAAACTTAACCCCGGTTATGAGGTGTTTGAACGAGGGAAAGCAGGGGTATCGCGTTAGTAGCATAGCGTCAACCAAGACACTTCTGATGAAATTTAACCATCCGTTTATTGTTACCGATGATGTCTACGTTCAACTGTCGTTCGGTGAAAACTAAAAATGACAAAAATAATATAAAAAGGTGGTTGGCCGAAAGAAAAAACTTAAGGACTAATACAAGAAATTAAAGTGATACAAGATACGAAAACTCGCAGGGATGATCCCTGAAAAACACGATGAAATGACAAGAAAAGGTGTACTAAACTCCGAGACTCCAAACTCCGTGATGAAAATGAAAACCACGAGGTCCTGGCCGAGGGGCCCTGGGAATACTAAGGAAACCGAGAATTGGTCCCAGGGCCCAATAAAATAAACTCAACGCAAAAACATAGACTCCAAAGTTCTTTTAAATTAGCTGAGACTGTCACACTCCTCGCCCAAGGACAACGTCCTTGCTCTTCCAATTAACTTCTTTACTTCTAATTAACATCGGCACGGTCCTGAGACTCCACAATAAGGACAAGTTCACTGATCGGGCGTGGGTAAGTCTTGCGAACTCCTTTGCAACACGTTTGCTTTCCTGCCTTCACCGTTGTCACTGGTGATGGCTTCAACGACCTTTCCAATTTGCCAGTCGTTGCGCTGGGCTTCCTTGTCCCTGATAATGACTATGTCTCCCGTGGCCAAGTTGCGCTTCCGCTTGTTCCTCTTTGGTCTCTTCTGTAAAGACTGGAGATACTCCCAGTGCCAACGTACCCAAAACTGATCTGCAAGGTACTGCGCTCTTTTCCAGCGACGATGCGTGTAAAGGTCTTGAGGTGTGAAATTTCCAGGTGGTGGGAAAAGCGGACGAGACTTTAAAGGGACACTATCCTGATAATGCGCACGCGTGAACGTCAACTGTTATCTTTCACAAAAACAAAAGAACTGTCACATTGAGGTGACAAGATTACCCCGCGGCCCACGCGGTGATCCGCTGTTTACATCCGCCATTTAAATATTTGCTCGCGTTTTAGAGCTCCAAGGAAGCTACAACTTAAATTTCTTGACAAAAAGGGTCTATAGAGAGATTTTCGGATTCAATTGCATTGAAAGCTAGAGATTTCTTTGGCGAAACATCACGTCGGACTTTCGTAACAAGAGGACTCATTAGTTCCTATTGTTTTTGGAGGGACAAATATGTCGTTTAGAGTGCAAAATAAGGTCAGCTAGCATTTTCGGCGAGCCATCAGCAGCTCGGAAATTCGCGGATAGGATTCTGTTTCCTAACATTTTCTGCGGCCTAAATATTCAGCTAAAAAATCCGAACAGATCAATCCGTATTAGCTTTCACAAATATGCCTTTATAAACCTCTGAAGCGATCTTATAAAGCAGGAAATGATATTTCAAGTTTTTTGCTAAAATTTTCTCGTTGGGTGCCCCTGATTGTACACAAAGATTTAACCGAGCGTGATGCAAAACACAAAATCCTGCAACAGAATTAAAAACAATAAGCCAAGCCCGGCGTTACAAACATCAGCAGGGAAACTCGTCACGCTGCAAGTGAATATTTCAGATCCTTTATTGTCGAAAATATAAACATGAGAGGCGGAAAAACCCATAAATTTCCTAAATGTGCCAAATTCAACGTAGCTATTATGCAAGAGCGGCATAAAAACCATGTTGAGTTGCTTGACAAACGATCAGAAGGCAAACCAATGGAGAATAACAAACGACGAAAGCCACAAGAATTTACCAGTTTATATGACCTCGAGATGACCTTGAGAATGCGACGCCTAAGTTGTAACGGCTCGATTCAGTCAACATTTAAAAATCCTCCATTCTAAACCTGCTACAAAAAAACAAGAAGCAAAATGAATTAAAAGACCAAGACAAGGCGCAGCGTACAAGTACAAGTAGAAGTCGTGCAGCGTGCAGGCCTTCCAACCCATCAGTTTATGGCTGTGTCAGTCGAATACAGACACCACTGATCCCTTCAGTCGTTTCCATGTCTCATGGGTTGCTTTCTTCATATATATTCTGGTATGCTGCTAGTTCCATTACTTCTTATTCCTTTCACGATTTTCTGAGCTTTTATGGAGGCTGCCGGGAGAAAGAAGTCTTCGACTGGCGCCATAGCGCTTCCCTCCTCTCGGTCTTCCGTCCAACGGCATTGAAAACAACGCCAAAAAATCCCGATCTCACACAAATTGGAACTTAACGAAAACTATATATCATTAATCTGTAACTGGGAGAAGCTTTAGGGTAATATTGGACTAAACTGAGCACGATGCAAACGGATTTTTGAAGGTTCTATATCACTTCTCGCGTCTTTTGAATTCGCGACATCCTGTCAGGAAATCAAAGTTTGGAGCATGCGCAGTAACCGGATATTGGTCCTTTAAGGTAAGCAACATGGACAGAGATAGAGGCTGTGGGTCGTCGACATCTGAAGAGATGGCGGCAATAGGGCGAGTGTTTACTATAGCAGAGACTTCGGCTAGAAGTGTAACCAGCAGCTCATGAGTGAGTTGAGGCTTTCCTAGTTCTAGGAGCATGGCGTCTAAAACTGGTCGGACAGTCCCAATTTGCGGCTCCCAGACTCCTCCAAAATGGGATGCATGTGGCGGATTGAGACACCATTTGCAGCCCTGATTCGTGAGTAGGTTTTCACTTCTCCCTCGTCCATCTCTTCAAGTGCTTGTTCCAACTCAGATTTAGCTCCAACGAAATTCGACCCACGATCACACCTTATTCTTGCAGTAGGTCTGCTTGTCTGCACTGCAACCAGTTGCATCACTCAGCTGGGGCTTGTACCTTCACTGTCAGGACTTGGAGAATCTGACATGGTGATGAGGCTGGTATCACTTTCGCCTGATGTGCTGCTAACATGTCTAAGAATTGAATAACGCTCTTGAGGCTTTTTTTCCCATCATTCTCTGTGCCATCTGTCTTCTTTCCATGCTTTTTCTGCATTTTTTGTGGTGGTACCGTGCTAACTTAGATTCTCTTTTCTGGAAGGCTGCGAGCTGGTTTTCAACAGCTGCCCTTTCCTGTCTTACTTTTAGTATTGACCACTAATTTCATCGCACTGCTCAAAGCTATTGAGAGTATGTGCTTTCTCCAACATTTGCTGCTTATAGCGAAGGCTACTTGTTAGCGTATCAAGATTGTCTTGTAAATGTTTTACCTCGCAGGCCCTTTCTTCAGCATCAATTTTAGGTCTCTTACGAGGCTGCTCATCTTCACTTATGACACCTTTAGCCCAAGAACGTCCTTTGACATACTGGTATCCACTTGAAGCCACTTTTTTTCTGGCCATGGTTAGCAGGATTCCTGTAGATAGAAATCAAAGTTTAACGACTACAATTGACTGTGAAAACACTTTCATGTTTACATCTCATTGCAATAACGTCGTTGTAATGACACTTTAAAAGCCAGAAGTTAAATTTCCATAAATCTTTTAAATGGACATGGATCAAGGTGCAAAGTGAAAAAGTTAGGTCACTGATTTCAAGAAACTAATTTGATGTGCTTTACTCTCCCTTCAATAATTACCTGAAATCTTCCTCTTAGTGTTCATTATAGGAGCATGTCATGTATGAGGAAGGGTACATGTCACAATTTTAGAACATTTTTGACAAAAATCCAGAAACAATCCCCGTGACATGGCCCCTTTAAGTAGTTATCAAGCCATTGTAAATGTGGCTGGTTCTATTTCCATAGCTTAAAATGGAGAGCTTGTACATAATATTTAGGGCCATGGTATATGCATACCCTTAGAAAATACCGCTTTTGGTTTCTCTTTGACCATCTCAGCAGTAGCACTATTAATAGCAATTTGGTACTTGTTCAGTGGCTTTCCTGAATGACCAAAAATTATTGCTTGCTCTTCCATTGTATCAGGTGTCTTGTTTAGATTTTGAATTTCCTGTAAATGCAGAAGACGACCCTACATTAGAAATCCATCGTTTAAAACACTTAATACTAGAATGCCTTAAATTAATTTGCTAGTTATTCACAAGTTTACTGTTCAAACAACTGCAGTGACAATGTGTTCGTGGACAAGTAGGATAACCTGGTTTATTATGAGCATGAGCTGCTAAATTGACGTTTTAAGTGGATTAGACAAGGGGCATAAGGATTTAATCCACAAGAGCACCTTATCAGTTTAGAAAGTAATCCGTTTCAGCAATAATGTGCAATATTATACCTCTTCTTTCGGTTTTCGCAGTTTTAACTGTCCACCTGCAACTTCAATACGCATGCAACCATCAGAAGTGCAAATCTTGCTACCTGAATCTTCTCCTGTATCCTTTACGCTTCTCTCAATATTTGTTTCTCTTGGAGTCAAGACTCTTCTCCTTTCAAGACCATTAACAACGTGTTTTTGTCGAGGGCTCTAACAACTTCATCACCATCGATTATTGTTCCATCCTCCTCCAGAACAACATGATCACCGTGAAATTTTTCTCTGGCTGATTTGAATAAGAAAACTCAACTTTTAGAAATATCTTCTAAGTCTAATAAGCTTATGTCGTCCGTGACAGTATATTAAAACCACAAGCAAAGGCATAAAAAATATTCCCGATAGGGTATTAAATAGAATTACAAGATGTTTTTATGCCATCCAAGTTCTTTAAAAAGTATGAAAAGGGAATGCTATGATTTCAATTTTCCATTCAGAGCTAGTAACCTGAATAAAATGCTTTAAAGCCCCGGCCAAACGAGGATGAGAGTCGATAAGAGTTGACTCTTATGAGAGTTGTCGTCAACTCTCATCGACTCTCATCAACTCGTGCCAAACGAGCACAAGAGTCGCACGAGAGTGTGGCAAGAGTGACGCGTAATTTCATTGCGTGACGAGCCACGCAATGCAGCTTGGGTGTAAACAAACATGGCGACGGCTAGCTGATAATTAAGAAATTGAAACAATGAGTTTGGTACGCAAGAGAAAAGCTGCCGCAAGTGTGTTGTTAATGTTAACGTTTAACGAGGAGGAAGAGACTGTTCATGCCAAGCGTGGTAAAACTAGAAAATGGATTAAGCGTCGAGAAGAGAAAGGGTATTTTAACAACATTGTCGAAGAGTTGCGTGCCGAGGACACCGCGAGTTACCGGGAAATGATGAGGATGGACTATGAGACATTTCAGGACATTTTAACGGCAATTACTCCAACGATCTCCAAGAAGCAGGTGCAAGGAGGGCACAAGATCATCAGCCCAGCCGAGAGGTTAACTCTGACTCTGCGTTACCTCGCCACAGGTGAAAGTTTTAAGTCCCTGCACTATCAATTTCGTATTGGCAGGGCAACTATTTCGTACATAGTCAGGGAAGTTTGCCAGGCCATTTTCCAAACTCTCGGCCCGGTTAATATGAAAGTCCCGTCGACTGAAGAAGAATGGGCTACGATCGCATTGGAGTTTGAGCAAAGATGGCAATTTCCTAATTGCATTGGCGCAATCGATGGTAAACATGTTGTGATGCGTCCACCACCCGGTTGCGGCTCACATTATTACAACTATAAACACACCCACTCGATAGTTTTGATGGCTGTGGCTGGGCCGAACTACGAGGTGCTGTATGCCGACATAGGAACCAATGGCCGCATATCAGATGGCGGAGTTTGGAACAAGTGTGGTTTGTTAAAGTCTTTAGAAGATGGAAGCTTGAACATCCCAGCATCCAAGCCACTTCCCTTCGGCACTGACCCTGTTCCGCACGTCCTGGTCGGAGATGATGCCTTTGCTCTACGACCCTTTCTCATGAAACCGTATCCTCAGCGGAATTTAACCATTGAAAGAAGAATTTTTAATTACAGGTATGTGCAAGTCCCCCTTAATAGGACAGCAGCTTAGCATAGAAAATTCAAATATGAGCATCAAGGTCCCAATTCAATTTTAAAACATCAAACTGGTTCAAACTCCATAAAATTACAGTTGTTATATTAATTTTTAATTTTTACTGAGAATTGAAGTTGTAATTAAAAAAATGTTGCAAAAACCATGACAATGACTCATGTACTAATTATAATTAAGTTTCATCTATTTTGTTAACCAATATTTCTTCCATCATTGCAGTTAAAATGAAATTTTGATCTTAAAATAGGTTATAGGCATATGCACTTTTCCGGAATGCCCAACATGGGGATTTCTAATTAAACTGACAGACCCATATTGTGGCCGGGGCATTTGCCCGGGGGGGGGGGGTACTCTGGATATTAAGTGACGGGGATGATCGAAGGATTTTTTTGGGTAAATAAATTTTTAGGTTTTAGGGTATAAAAAATGATCTGACGGTTTGTAGTAGTATGTAGTACCTTGGCTGCGTAGTTCAGCGAATAAAGTACAAACAAACGTGTTTTGCTGTTGATTTTTAAGGGGTCAATTTTTTATCTAGGGATTTTTTGGGGTTACCGTATTTACCATGTAATGAATTCCAGACAACACTTACAAAATCCTTTCTCTTTTTAGGCTCAGCCGAGCACGCCGCATATCAGAAAACCTTTTTGGTATTGTTGGAAACAGGTGGAGAGTGCTGTTAACTGTGATGGGAATATGTCCTGAGTTCATTGAAGATGTAGTGTTGGCATGCCTTACCTTACACAACACCCTGAGGAAATCGTCAAGGGCCTGTACGGTCTACTGCCCCAAGGGATTGGTTGATGAAGTTGATCCTTTGACAGGTGAAGTCATCCCAGGCTCTTGGAGACAGAACCAAGATAGCTCAAGCATGTATGCCCTTTCTATCCCACCTACTGGCCATAATGTCAGCATTCAGGCTAAATTTGTTCGGGAGGTGTTTACTCAGTATTTTACTAATGAAGGATGTGTGCCCTGGCAATGGGACCGATGTTAAATTGTATTCATATTTAAGGTTTGTGACACCAGTGTTAAATGAAAGGGTTACCGTATTTACTCGAATAAGCGCTGCAGTGGCTATTGAATTTTTTGGCTTGAAATGCGGTGCTCATTTAAGGACAGCACCTATTTTAAAAAATTACAAATATGAAAAAAAAAATCAAAAATCTGATTTTGGAGTTGCTTTCTAGTGTTTTTTTAGTTGAGCATACCGTATTTATTCGATTAAGCGCCCAACCTCGAATAAGCGCCCATCCTGAAGGTAGGAAAAGTTAATAAGCGCCCAGCCTCGAATAAGCGCCCACCCCTCACCTTTCAAGAAACTGAAGTGCACAAGAGGAGTATTGATTATTGAAAGTGACTAAGTACTACTAAGAAGACTTACCTCATGACCGAGTTTTCTTACTATTTTTCAAAAACTTTCAATGAACAGTCAAAATTTTGCTTTGTTTTGTTACAAAAATAGACTTCTTTTTGTTGAAAATCGCGAAAATTTAATAACACCCAGCCTCGAATAAGCGCCCACTCTCAAGGTCCAAAAATTTAATAAGCGCCCAGGGCACTTAATCGAATAAATACGGTAATTATTTGAAATTGCACTGCATCTGGACTGCAGCACTTATTGGGATGAGGGGGGGGGGGTAGGGTGGGCAATGCTTATTGCCTTTTCTTACCATGTGCCATGTTATTCATCAAGGGTGGCACTTATTCACATAAATGTGGTAAACCAAAAACTGTGTATTACAAGTGATGCTTTCTTCGAAGATCTTCTTTTTTTCCTACCTGTCTAAAAATAATTTTCAGACAACTGCCAGTCATGTTGACCAGCCAAACGGATTTGGGCTTGGTCAAGTTTTTCTACCGCCAACCCAACCCCTTGTTCCTGCTGTTTATTGAATTGTCTTTGTTGATGTTAAATAAAAAGATGAACATTGATTTTTCACTGCTTTGGCTGCTTTTAAATAAAATAGGTAGGTACCTTAAATAGAATGCCTGGTTACCAAGATTCCAATATCCTGCTGATATGAAAATCTTTTTAATTTTTTTATTGTTTATGAATCCTTATTGTCCAAACTTTGACCTTCTAAATTCAAGGTTCCACTTTGTTGAAATTAAAGTTATCGCTGTTCATTTATCAGGTCATTAGTTGACCCATTATTTGTATTTTTTTAAAAAGGCCATGTTTGTGTCTGGTCAAAATGTCATCTTGACTGGACATTGTCTGTTTACCGGCTGTCATTTTGAGCCCTGACCTTGTTCTTATGTAAAATATCAAGTTTTAGTGCAGATGGCGAAACTTACCGGTACTTGAATAACTGTCTCTTGGTAAACTCATAGCAGTTTACATTTCTAACAATGGGCAGCAACAAGTTATTAAGCCAAAATTAAAGTAATTCAGAGTATAAATAATAGATAACCATTAAACATTGTGAGTCAGCTTTTAAAGAAGCACAAAAAGATGTCTTTTATTTCTGGTTTGCACAATTTTTATACATCGTTCTCAACTGGAACGTTAAAGAGTTTTTTGAATTAATGCATTTAATAAGGGGGGGGGGGCCTTAACTACCAAATGTTTTATGAATGACTTCTAACCATCACATCTTGGGCTCCCTTAGTATCCTGGGTTTGGAGGTTGCCTTCATTATTGATAGTCATGACCATATCTGTAGCATGGATTTGCTGAAATTTACATTATTTTTAAAATCAGGACACAACAAAAACTGTATGACGTCCATGCTACAGATTTTGCTTCTAAATGCTATCTACCCGTGGTGTTGATTTGAACGGAGAAAAATTTAAACTGTGTGAGTTTTTAGGGTTTTTTTGTTCTGGTCACGCGACTTTCTAAATATGGTCATCACTACCAAAAATAAAGGCAACCTTAAAATAGAAAAAACATGGCCAAAAACTAAACCCAGGATACTAAGGGAGGCCAACATATGACGGTTAGAAGTCATCCATTATGTAGTTAAGGGACGACCGCCGTAAGGGTATTAATTTCTCATGACATTGATAAATTGACTGAATTAAGTAATGATGTCAAAACAGTTTGTAACTGTAAGGTACATGAGAACAATATTGGTTGCATACAAGGTTGTTATAAATAACAAAAAATGTTTTTTAAGGTTTAAAGTGATATTTGAAAAGACTTGAAACATGTGATAAAGATACGTGAACATTGTAATTTATAATAAATATCGTAATAATTGCTTTTTCGAAAAACCAAGACTTTTACTGAAATGTCTCGATGAAATAAAAATGACTTTAATACTCAACATTCGTGTCGATGTTGTTGTGGCCATGGATATAATGTGGTCAGACCAGATGTACCCATATTTAAGTGAGGTGGTGTAATGTTTGAAACAGCTGGGTGTCCAGTAAAATTAAAGCCATCACCTGCAGATATCTGCTCAAGCTCAGCTAGCTCCAGGTCATACAAAATGTCTGAAATTTTTTTTTCAGCTATCATCCTTGTTCGGCGGTCGAATCCTTGCAGTTTTTTAGCCACATACAGACCGAAGCTTGTGTCTTGATCTGGCTGATCTGGTTGCTTCAGAACACGGATGCACTCATTCATCAATAACTGTTGCTGGTCAGATATCCCACGTTGCAATTTTCTCTTAGTCGGCAACTTTGCGGATGGCTCCTGAAGATCATTAGAATCTGATGGTACAGTTTCTACACTACTCTTCAGAGTATCCTTGCTTGGTTTGGCATTCATAACTGGCACAAGAAATTGTAGTGCATTCCAAAATGCCCAAGTTGGGGTGTAGAGCTCATCTGTGCTTTGTCCAGACTTGACAGTGTTCACCTTTTTAATGTTTTGGCCAAGGACCTGTCTTTCCACTCTAATCCGAGAATACTCTGAAACAGATAAAATAAGTAAAAATTATTAGACGAGTTTGAGCAAAATATCATGTTTTCAGTGGCGAACAAATCAGAGATGCCTTTATTTTTTACAAATATCATGTGTTGTTATTTTCAATAATTTAAAGCAAGAATGGGATATTGTCTTGAGTGCTACTAGTACTCTTTAAAAATTAGTTGGTTTTATACAAAATATTGAGGTGTCTATATAGTTTTTGTATACGAACAAAATTATTCCAGTCACCTTCACCTTCACCTGTCCCCTGGCGCCAAGTTGGCGCATAGGGCCTCCAGTATTGCTCATTTAATATAAGCTTAACCAATGTCAATTTTAGATTGCATTTAACAGTTGATTTCCAATGTACAGCGCGACAAACTAAACCCCATTTTTTTAATGCATTGGTTTCCCTTCCTTGCTGGAAGCCAACCCCTAATCTCGGACGCTATTAAAATTTAACAAAAACGGTTTAAGGCTTTTACACTAATTAAAGAAAAAAATAGGAGATAATTTGATCGTAACTTAAACATTAACAAAAAAGTTGCTTACCTCCATTTCACTTTTCGCTTTCCCGGTGACCTCCCTGTTATGATAGTCGTTGGAAAACACATCCCATAGGCAAGTTCGTTCCTCGTATAAGTCGATGAGGCGGTAAATATCACTTTGGGTCCAACTTTTTCGTGGGGTTTTCTTTTGCTCCTTTTGGACCGACTCCGCCGCCATATTGTGACTCGTTGCGTGATGCGATCGCGTGATGCTGGCGACAGGTCGTATTTTTGAGCCCGCTGGACGTTTACGGCCACCCGCTGACCGAAAAACTCTCATGCAACTCGAAAATGGGTGCCAAACGAGAGAAAACTCTCATCGACTCTCATGAAAAATTTGAACACGTTCAAAGTCGATGAGAGTGCATGAGAGTCGATGAGAGTGGATAAGAGTTCCATGCCAAACGAGAGTGAGAGTTTCAACTCTTATCAACTCTCATCCTCGTTTGGCCGGGGCTTAATACTGCGGTGTAAAGTTTATGTTCTAAAATACTAGTGGTGGTCTCGCAGTTGAAGCAAGACATTTAAACAAACTTGTCACATTTGCTTACCACGTGGGAGAGGTTTTCTGAACTCTTTTAAATACTATTAAATACTTTAGACAAGTCTTCATACCTTTAGCCAAAATGTCATCGAAAGATTCTCCACAAACACAGTATTTCAACTTTCTTGTCACATCCGTCAATTTAAGGAGCAGCTTTTCTGTGTTGATGTTAGAAAAATATACCAGTGCTGTTTAAGTGTTTTATAGCAAACCTGAATGAGTTCGGTTGCATTTAAATGCTCCCATATAAGAACATTTCCTTCAGAAGAAATTCAAAGAACATTTCTTTCAGAAGAAATTCAAAAGTGGTCCTTTCTATTCTTATTAAACAAGTGCCTTTTTTAAATACAGTAAATATACGTACCAGAATAAGACAACAGCATGCCACTCCTTGTGTTTCAAAATGGCTGCCTTTAAACAACATGCTATTAGGGCCCGGTCCTCCTCTCCAAAAAAGTCAAACGTCTTCACCCTGGGGTCCCCCCCCCCTCGGGCTTAACATTGATAGGTGCATTATATGCATGATTAATAGGATATCAAAACTGTTGTATTCGTGATGCTTATTTCGAAAGAAAACAACCTTTGTAAGGATTTCTGCATTGCTGGTTACTCTGGCGTGCCTACCCTCTTGTGCTCCAGTCATCAGAGCAACCACGCCCTTTTCACAGGAATGGGCATAAACATTCTTAATAGTGTTGTAGCTCAGACCCGCCTTTGCCATTTTTCTATCATAGACGAGGACAGCATGGTGTCCATATTTCCTTTGAAAGTTGAAAATCTCTGTGACATCTCCATTCTTTCCTTCATATAATGAAGTGCTGCCTTTTATGTGGAGAGCATTATCAAGAGTTGCAGACAAGCACATCTTCAGGCTTTCATTCTCCATGATCACTTGCAGTGCTGTCGAATCTTCTAAGGCATCATGCGCGGTACATGTTTTCCCTGTCAATTGTTTAAGCTTCAGGACTGCATGCAGTTTTGCCAGTCCCTCTGGGTGAAAGACTGATCCCCCAACCCTATTTTACCATCCATCGTTTAGGACATTTTCATCTCTTCTGTGTGTCTGTAGGGGAGAAAGTACATATTTTTTAATTGCTATAGTGGTTGCAGGCACATACCGACGTTTACATTTAAACATGTGAAACACTTCATTAATTGCGCTGCCAAAAATAACACGCAAACGTAATTTTCTTAATAGGCACATTTCTCCTTGCCTTTGAAAACACCGAGTCAACATGTTATGTCGACTTTTACCTTCATTCACTTGTGCCACACCGGCTGCAACTCTGTAGTCATTACTTTTGCTAACCCCGTAGAATCTAATCTTCAGAGAGTGTGCCAATCACGCTGTTTACTGCTTCGTTTTTGAGAGGATGATAATGGAATGATCTTTGTTAACATTTCTGGAGTTTTGTATTTCTGTAAAATATCATTTAGTACTTCTCGAGTGTGGTGCCTTGCAAATCTCGACTATCTGGTAGCCCCACGTGTTTGTGTCCAGAGGGATTTTTCAAAAAACTGCACCACTCCATGTTGTATTCTCTCTGGTCGCCAAAGGCATGAAGGACGATAGCCTGGAGAGCTTTCTCAGCCATTTTTCGTTGTCTTTGTTTTGGTGGAGAGCAAGGCAAAACATTTCTCCAGGCATAAACTCACGGCATCTGAAAGTGGGGTATTGCTTTAAGCTGGGATCTACGATCGAGCATTGTACAGGTTGCTTCCAAACCCTCTTTTTACATGGGTGAAATCAGCATGTTTGCCCACATCATTATCTGTTATTGATTAAATATCAGTCTTACTCAAGTGGCCATAAGTTGTAACTGTTTTCATGATTACATTCCATGCAATCACACCGGCGTATTAATAGTTGAATAGTTTCTTCGTTCACAAACTTACCTGCAACTTGTCTGACCCTTGCAATGGTCGTGCTGTCTTCATCTCCTATAAAGGTAGTGTAGTGAATACCGCTGTCTTGGGCACGCTCGTAGATTACTGCTGCAGCCCCTGCCTCCACTGACTTGGAGGTGCCATTATGATTCATTCGGCAGTCGTGAGCACTTGGCTGCCTTCCTAACTTGGACACACTTTCACATTTTTGACAGGATGTGTTCCTCATTTCAAAGTCAGTGATTTTACCGGTAGCTCATCCAACAGGTGTGCCCTGCCCTGTTTGTGAGTTCTGAGCATTTCCTCTTTTCATTTCTCTACACCTCCTGTTCAAACCAATCAGAGAAACTCCTTCTTGCCACCTTTTCAATTTCTGTTCCTATCCTTCGCTTGATACTCTTGTACGTTTTAGAACTTATACATTTCACATACATTGGAGAGAGAAGATGTTCTAACTGCGCACGCCCACTGCTTTGATTAGATTTCTTTTGCCCTCGCACATCACCCAAATTTTCTCCGCTCTTCCCCATTCTGTACAAGTCGTACCGTGCACAGGTACGTTTACCATCTCAAAGGGACCTGTGAGATGTTGAAATGTCTAACACACTATCATTTTAATAGGAAAATAGATTTTCATATATTAATACTCATTATCCCCAAGTGGCAAACTGCCCGTGTGGAATGTGAAAGCACAGCCAGGGATCTTGAAGATATTATCAAGCAAAAAAGTTTTCATTGCAGTTGAAAAGCAGGCGGTTAGAGGTGCTCGAATTGGCGGCTTTTTTTCTCTTCAGAAGGGAAACCTATAGTGCAAAAAACTGGTAGATGCTATATTTTGTTTCGTTAAGATTTGTTTGGAAGATAAAGGGACAAATATGCAGTAGGTCAGATAAACAGAAGCATAAATTTTTTCTTCTTGTAGTGCCACATGTGTTCGCTGTGGGTTTCTGATTACTCAATTTCTTTGCCTAAGGCTTTGGGTACATGAGCCTTTCAGATAGGACGTAATCTGGCTGCACCCTTTCGCTATTTGTGCGTCAACTAACACAAACGTGTCAGCATAGCATTTTAAGATTAAATTTTACCAGCATTTTGTGCAGCGAGTTGTATGGAACTTGAGGGATTTGAGGCTTATTTGACTAAGTTAGGAAAAAACTGTCGTAGGGTTTCAGAATTATGGACATTCTTTTTAAGAAAAAAAATGAAGTTTTAACTACATGCTGATAACAAACGTTTTAGTACCCATGAAAAAATAAATAATGTTTTCTTAAAGTTCAAACATTCTTCATTTAGGGTGCCAAAAAACCATAGAAATCGGTTAAATCTTTCTTGCTGAAAAACGCGTTTCAAAAACGTAGCCAAAACGCCAATAAATAGGTTCACACCACCTTAAGTGTGTTTTTCGGAGGCGGTATCATCATCATTGCTTTGGCAATGTTACCAGGTAGAACCGTACTAGTGTCGAAAACACTTGCTAATTTTTGCATGTCAACAGCCTTCAGGGGAACATTTTGGTCTGTTTTTAGCAGTATGAAACAGATTTAATACAAAACTGTTATCTATGTGTACAAACATGTGCTTGGCTCCAATTCCATATAACATACTGCAAATCACAATATGGTTGTTCGTTTCATGTCAACTGACATTTGAACAGCTCAAATTGTTACATTTTGTTTTGCAAACCAAATTGTTACATTTGTAAAATGCCCTAACAAATGGTCAGCTCCCCTTCGGAATGTCAGAACTGTATTTTGGCAAAATGTGTCCTTCTTTGCCATCTTTGGTAGGCTCTTCGTTTGTAGCGGTTTTAGGAAGAGTTGCCCTGTACCGTGTGGACATAATGTCAACATTTGAGTGAGATTTTTCGCTTTCAGCAGAGTCCTTCATCCCACTTTATTTTTCCCTGTAGCATCAACTCTTGCTCCATCTTCTTGAACTCCGATGTGGATTCAAGTTTGTTCTTACACGGGACAGAAACCTTTTTTGGAAAAGAATCGCTGGCATTGAGCATTGTTCCCGTTACACTTTCAAACTTGCCTGGCATATCTTTACCTGCCTGACCAAATAACAAAATTGGGTGGCATTGATCCCTGATTTTTTTGTGACAGGCCACACACTGATTCCATGGAAACTTGAAAACTGGTTTTGTTGGTGTGGTCACCAAATTTCCAGTTACAGAACAGAGGAAAAGCCCGCCAAAAATTAAACATCACCCACAAGCACTATGAAAACCATATCCAAACTGGCCTTTGTTCCACGGACCGCTGATTAAGAATTGGGAAAAAATTGGACCCATTGTTCTGTGTATGAACAATGAGGTGGATCCGGAGCACAGGCCAGGAAGGATATCACGAAAGGGGATGGGCGGGTGGGCACTTCAAATAGAAAAAATATCTACCGATCCTTCCTAACATCCCCACCCAACCCACACTCCTCTTTCCTATTTCTCTCGAGAACGCACTTCTAACGAGTGGCCGTGGGTTTTACGGGAAAAACAGAGGCCCACAAGATGGGCAACACACATTTATAGTTTTGAATATATTAACCAATGCGAGTCCCATGCTTTTTGTCACATTCCAGCGCTTAATCAGCTTCCGTGGGGAATATTGGCCAGTTTGAATAGTAGTATATCCAAACTGGCCTTTGTTCCATGGATCGCTGATTAAGAATTGGGAAAAAATTGGACCCATTGTTCTGTGTATGAACAAGGAGGTGGATCACTTAGCGAGGCACTGGGATCGTAGTCCCGAAAAGAAGACCCCTCCCCACTCAAACAGCCCATATTCCCATATCTCACAATCCTTTCCCAAAACTTAATCCCAAACCTAACATTGCTCAGAAAGCTAAAATCACATTCGTAGCTGTTCTAAGAAGTCGTCTCTGAGGAAGTCTTGCACTTCAGAGTTTCCTCCGTAGGAAATGCTTGTACAAAGTTCCTCACGGAGTTCAGGTCTTGATACAATCGAGTTAGATCAGAAGTAGCATTGTGATCATCAACAGCCTCTGTCAGCAGAGGAGGACCTTCTCAAGCTGCATGTAATAGCTAGCTGTGTGTGATCTCTCCCAGCCCACATGGCTCATAACATCTGCTAACGCAGACCCCGAAAGAGCCAGTGTTATGGCACAGCCAGACCTGAAGCTATGTGCCGTCTCACCTTCATTGATGCCAGCCTCTTTGAGGTATGTTTTCAGTCTGCCATTCATTGCTTCTGAGGAAATAGATAAAGGAGAGATTGCACCCTGAGCGGTTGTTGGCCGAAAGAGAAAGCCATCAGTTAGGTCAACCTGCATGGCACGTGTGGTAGCCATGTACCTTTCAATCGCCGCTACTGGACATGTTTTGACATTCGCACATCTTCTAATTCCAAAAAGATTCGATCTGTCTCCACGAAGTGTTTTTCCCCGTGTGGTTAAACAGTAACCCATCATCATTAGGAAACCTGAGGATTTCATTTGTCCGAACTTGGCCAAGGTCTCCAGGTCTGTCCTCTATCTCTATCGAGGTGGTCCGACAGTCTTGCCAATTTATCCACAAACAAGGGGGTGGCCTGTTTCGGAGCAAGGCCAGCAGTTGCCTGCTCTCCCTTTATGCATTTAAGGTATTCCGTACTAACAAAGAAGCAGCTGGGTTTCCCAGGCCAATCCTTCCCTCCTGGTCCCCTGCCCGATCATTTTTCTTGAAAATAGCCCTAAGTTTGCCAATTAGGGAGTCAACGGAACCCACAGCAAGTTGGTGAGGGCAGCCACACTGAGAGGGGTCCCCAAGCCCCCGACAAGGGCATCCAACAGAGTGGACCTGAGTCTTCCCGGTTTTGTCCTTCCACACCAAGAAGCGAACTAAGTTGTAGGGAGAGGCAGACATTAGTTCCTTGAGCATTGGCAGCGAAGCTAAAAACTGACACAACTGGTCGAGCAACCGAAATTTCTGACGTTCATATGTGGATTGTTTATTAAACAGCTGAGCTATCTGGGACTCGATTGTTTCGACATCAATCTTGAGGGGTTGTTGCTGCAGCGGGGACAACGACATGCGCCTTGCGTATCCACATTGTTGGCAAAACCTGAACAGCCTGTCGTTCGGATAGGAACGCTGCGGACAAGCCACCGCCGGGACCCAGATTCTGGACACCTCGCGAAGGGGCTAGGGAGAGACGAGAAAGAGGAATCCAAAATAAGTGGACAAGAAATGACACAGCCCAGAACTAGGTTCAGATTGGTTTATTGAACTCACTCTAAAAGTAAATAGCATTTTACTTTTCACGCTTTACTCTTTTTTTTTTGAAAATAGCACAGCACTTTCAACAATCGAAACAGACTCTGAAGGCCCAAAGGTCCCAAGGGATAGGACCACAATCCACAAAGCCATCTTTACCTGGACAATGTAGCACGCCAACATCACCTTGCATAGCCAGACGCAGTTGGAGCGAACACTCTGACAGAGGATAGGCCACCAGTAAAGCTGAGGGTACCTGTCCGGTACCAGAATAGGGCACCACGCCTTCTGTTCCCGAAGGAATTTCAAAACAGGACCAATAAGCAGAAACGGGGGAAAACAGCAGTTCTAAGACACTGAACCTTTCACCCGAGTGATGTCTTGAGTGAACAAATCGACACCCATGGCTTGGGGCGTGGGATGCCATTGTTGTCCCGTTGGGCATTAGAATCCAAAGCCATGAAGTCATATGTGTAACCCCCCCGGCCACCAAACACTCTTTGGAAAGTCGACCAAATCCTGGGAGCAAGGGCGGAGTCCACAACTGATAGGCGAGGAGAAGGGGCGTCGGCTGGGTTATCTGCCGATTTAACATGCTGCAGGGAGATCGCCACGTTGAGATCCACTGTCATCCAAAAAAGATCTTTTAGAGCCTCAAGCATAAAATGAGAACTAGCGTACTGCCTTTCCCAACAGCCATGCAGCACTGAGCTGTCCACCAGAACGTCAACGCGACGATTCCTCACCACATCACCAAAAGACCGAAGAGTACAAGAAAGTGCAACTGTCTCTTTCACGTGAATTGGACAAGGGAGCATTGTTTCAGAACATGAGTCACCAACCTCTTGTACGACTCGACCATCATTATTCAACAGTGCCCGCCCCAACCCGAGCCAGATGCGTCCGAAGCCAATGAAAGTGAAACATGCCTTTCTTCACGCCAGGTCATGTGGCCTTCCCATGTGTCAAGGAATCGCCAGTAGGGGGCCAGTGATCTTGACAAATTTTTTTGACTTTTAAGGCTCTGGACACCGCAAGGTTCATTTCTCTGGTGAACAGCTTCGCTGCTGGAACTACCAAACTGAAAGAAATACATTTGCCAATAACCTTCTGGAGACATACCAATGACACAGACTGCTCAGATAGTATCTGCTCTCGAAGCTCAGCGAACTTTTGGATCTTGTCAGATGGCAGAGAAAAGGCTGTAAGTGTTGAATCACAGCAAAGCCCCAGGTAAACGAGGTTTTGGACTGGTTCAAAGACAGACTTAGCAAGATTCAGGAAGAATCCCACAGATGTTAAAATGCAAACTGCTACATGGTTGGCTGCTGCCGCCAGTTCAAAATCGCCCTGTCTGGAGATTTGAGCGTTGGCCTGATCAAGTGAGTGGCGTCTTTGCTGCCCCAAATGGCGATCATCAATAAACTGGCAACACGGAACACCCTGATTTCGGATCTCTTGGCTTGCTACCATGCCTAGGGACTGGTAAATATATGGGGAAATTTTCCAGCCAAATGGCAGCACGTGGTTAACGAACCATCACCCTCCCCACTGCAAACCCATCAGCAGTCGACTGTCATCGTCCATCAACACATGGTCATATCCCGACTTGTCATGGAGCTTGGTCTGAAAGTGGTTTTCCTCCAAGTAGCGTGTAACGTCAATGAGCGAATCAAGACGGAAAGGCATATCCTGCATCCAACAGTTCAAGTATCGCTGGTCCTGACACAGGCGAGGCTTGCTCGGTTCCACAGTCAGTGGCATCACAATAGATGGGGGAGCACATTGTCCAACCTTTCCAACCACCCCAATTGCACCAACAGCAATGCGATCTGTTATGAGGTTTTTGAGATGATTTCGGCAAATGGCTCGCATGAGTTGTGGTTATGAAACAATCTAGGCACAGGGAAGCTTGAATCATAGGGGCAACCCCCAAACCGTCACTTGAATGGCTGGACAAAGTCGTAGTCACACACTTTTTTACTGATCCAACCCATTATTTCATCCCTGTTGGGTAGACCTTGGGTTAGATTATCCCAAACATCGAGTTGTCGGTGAATTTCACCCACAATGAAACACTCGGGGTCACGTACCCATAAAGAGAACGTCTCTGAAGCAGCATACGGCGATTTCTTGACAACAATGCATTCATGATCTGGGACTGGTGCCCTCACAGCGTTCCCCGGGAGGGTTATCCACCGGACTACCCATTCACGAAACAACGCAGCTGCCGCCATTGGGTTAAAGTTGGGCACAATCTCCCAATCAGGTACTAGATACTGCTGATAACATTGTCTTTTGCATGGCGGCTGAAAGAAAGACAAAGAGAAAAACGGGTGAGGACTGGAAACCCCCGGGGACCAGCGGAGGGCAACAGTCCCGGCGCAACTGCAAGAGTTGGGCACAAAGGGCTTTAGAAAGCCCCGGGACAGTTGACCCCACTGGAGGAAGGGTTGAGAGCCACCTGGCCGCAAAGTGCACATCAAATGGATACAACAAATGATAATTAACTTGGACAAGTTTATTTCAGATCATACCATCGTGTAGAGTGGTGTACAAGATAAACACCTTCAACTTATTTCAGTTCATTTAGAGGACTGAAGGCAGTTTCGGGCAATATGCCCAAAATGGCGGCACCTAAAACACCTAACATTTCTAGCTGTTGAAGATTGTCCACCCCCACCCCTGGGGTACGGCCAATCCTGGGCGGGTCTAAGATATCCTGCACCACCATTTCCGGGTGTCAGCGGCAAGGACGCTGAAGGCTTATACATCTCTGCAACTGTCTTTAGAACTTTTTTCTCAATGTCGTTACCAAGGATATGAGACACCAGATCCCCCAATCTTGGGCTGGGAGGGAGCTTTTTGCAATTTGTAAGGACTGCAGTAAACGTTCCCACAAATGCGTGTCCGGCATGACGGCCAACATCCTCTAAATGCTCCAATGCCCCAATTAATGCATGCCCCAATTAATGGACGGGATTCCAGCTGGCGGACCATCAGGAGAGCCTGGTCAACCATAGATGTCTGGGCTGCCTGTGAAACCCCATCTACTTGCTCTCGGAGCTGCCTCATTTGATCCTAAGCAAATTATAAAACGGGGCATTCCATCAGTTATCCGCCTCACTGTACCTCTCTATTATCCGTGTCATAAGCTCTTAATCCAACCAATCCCGATAACAGGGTAATTATGAAGAAGAAAACCTCCCCCACTTAAATACGAGTTGAAATATATTACCTCTCGTTGGATTACAAAAGGCACACCTAAAAGCCCAGTCAAGGGTATGGTAATGCGACTTACTGAGAGAGGTTGCACAAAATATACCGATCTCACGACAGAACAGCGCATTAACATTAGCGGCACTGTCTAGTTACTGTAAACGTGAACAAAACTAAACGCAATCGAAAGCATTAAAAATAAACACTGCTCGCTATCAGGATCTGTGACCAAATCATTACAAAATACACCAAATCAGTACCGCAAGGGGCCCAAACATAAATAAACTTCCCAGACAATGAGTTTAACTGTCCCCAAGCACATAGAACCCAGATCCTGAACAGCATTCGTGCCTAAACAAAGAGGCCCAAATATAAATAAAAACAGTTGCACTAAGAACTAAATTCAGTTATCACCAAACACACCTATTTGGCAACTAAACCAAATTCACTATTTGTGACCGGTCCAACTGGTCCAAGAACACTGATTTCAAGAATAACCAAACACACCTAATCCAGGCGGGGAAGGCCCAAACAAAAACAAACTCCAACAAACACCGAATTCAGCAATCGCTAAGCACAACTAATTGACACCTGAACCAGAAAGACCAAAACTAAAATAAGTTAAATTTCACCGAACACCAAGTTCGGCAACCGCCAAACAGACATAAATGGCACCTGAAACTAGTTCAGTATGCGTGCCCAGCCAGGGAGGCTCAAAAATATAATAAATTTCACCGAACACCAAGTTCGGTAATCGCCAAACACACCAAATTGGCACCTGAACCTAGTTCAGTATGTGTGCCCGGCCAGAGAGGCCCAAAATATAATAAATTTCACTGAACACTGAGTTCGGTAATTGCCAAACGCACTTAATTGGCACCTGAAACAATTTCAGTATGCGTGCCCGGCCAGAAAGGCCCAAAATAAAACAAATTGCATCGAAGACCGAGTTCGGTAACTGCCAAACATACCTAATATCGGCAGCTGAACCTAGTTCAGTATGAGTACCCGGCCAGAAAGGCCCAAACTAAAACAAATTTCACCGAACACAGAGTTCAGCAATCGCCAAAACACCCAGTTGGCACTGAACCTAGTTCAGTATGCGTGCCCAGCAAGAGAGGCCAAGATAATAATTAATTTCACCGAACAGCTAGTTCGGCAATGGCCAAAACACACCTAATTGGCCCAGAGGCCCAAACGTAAATACAGAATTACAAACAGGGCTAAGCATAGAACTAAATATAAACAAGCAACCGACGTGACCCAAACTAAATAGCGGATATTTAACTAAATAAATAGTGGATATTTACCTCCAAGTTCACTGCTTCATGGGGTCCTCTAACATAAAAGCCTCAAAAAAAATCTAAAACTAAAACCTTAAGTCTAATCTAAGGTCAAAAATCTAAATTATAAAAATTCAATGAACTAGATGAGGATGAAAAATTGTTCAAAACGATGTTCTCTAGGGAGCTATAAAACAATGGCCCATATCAGTCCCACTACTGACGCCATCTCTCTGATTTGATACTGCCTTGTAACTGCACAAGTCTTTTCTTAGGTATCACAAAGATGATCATGCTCCTAGAATTAGACAGATTTGTCATCATGGATTGTAAATTCCAGTGCCCTGAGTAAGGCAACTGCATCAACAACGACTTGGGATAACTGATCTGGTGTTTCTGCCATTAACGGTATGTCATAAATAAATAAATAAATAAATAGTTATAGTCTTAAACTTCTAGCAGTGCAAGTGCACTACTTATAGGGGATACTGAAATCCAGATAAAATTGGAATTTGGAAATGTTTGTTTTGGAGGAGAGGGCAAAACTGGAGTACCTGGAGAAAAACCTCAGAGCAAGGATGAGAACCAACAACAAACTCAACCCACATATGACGCGGGGTCGGTGAATCGAACCCAGGCGACATTGGTGGGAGGCAAGTGCTCTCACCACTGTGCCATCCCTGCTCCCCATATCAGATATCCTTTGGATCTCAGGGTTGCATAAACTGGTTTCATGAGCTTGGTAAACACCCTAAAGGGCTGAGGGTAAGCCATTTGGTAGACGTGAACGCATAGAGAGTGCCATTAAATTCAAACTTAAGATATTCTCTGGGCTGGGTGTTTATTGGTACAGAGTAATAAGCATCCTTGAGATCTAGGATTGCCATCCAGACGTCCTTTTTTAGTAACTGAGCAGCTGACTGAAAGTGCACCTAACCCCAAATTTTTTTCCCTGTCAAATAAATTCTGTTATCATTTGGAGCATTTCGTCACAAAAAGTTTTTGATCTGGTTTAATCCCTGACTTTCTGTGTGCAATTGAAGTACGGAAAATCGGGCGAAAATAGACACTATTTTGGTTCAGGGTCGAGCAGTGATGGCATGGGACTAGTCACCTTGTGATGTCAAATCAAGACCTCGCAGTCTCGCGCTATCTCTATCGGAGCTATATTTCTCTTGAGCTCTCGAAGATGTACAGGAAACTGTCGACCATTTGTATTGCTTGGAGACATAGTAACCAAAAAAACGAATCACAAGACGTATCACTACATAGTACAGCATTTTTTGACGACGAGCGGCCAGACTCCAAGAGACGATTGAGTGGATTTTGTAAAGCAGTAGCGAGCAAAGCAGCATCCTTCCAAACACTTGATACTATGCTCAATGCATTTTAAACAAAAATTTGTTGTCGCAGAAGGTATCTGATCAAACGATAGCTTTTTGTGTATTTCCAATGATTCAGCAGCCGATTAACCACAGAATACCCTGCCACATGAACTATTTTTGTGGAGCCCTCTACGCGATACGTGGTACGCAGAAAATTATTACCTTTGCAAATTATTCAAGTTGGCTAGTAAGCATTAAATAATTACCTGTAAGCGGTGCCCAAACAGCCAAGTGTTTAAAATTAAAGACCGTATTTATAGAAAGTCCTCCTTCAGTGGAACCGAACGCATTTTCTTCACAATAACAAACCATTACCATTATTTCTTATTCTAGTCTATGAATGTGCCTCGCTATAAGAATTTTATCTTGGGTCATTTTAAATCACTCGAGCATAACAAAAGATTACTGTGCAGAGATCCCTTGTACATATCCTCCATTGAAGTAGACTGCAAGCATCCTCTTTCTTCTTTTATTAATATTTTTTGTGCGAAAAAAGGCCGCAAGAAGATCGAAGTGCGAGCGATGAGCCGTGAAGCCTCGAGCCGTGAGTTAAGTAGCGAGGGCCGGTTGATTTACATAATTTGCACATTTCCGCTTGTGCGTAGGATCTAAGGAAACTGCTTGCACGTTGAAGAAAAACGATTGGTAAGATAATCTCAGTTGAACCGATACTAACAAACTCTTGCGCTTATAATTCTCGTCAATGTCCTTTAGAAAATAATTGTCTTCCTGATTCACTAGTGTTATAAATTGTTGTTATTGTTAATGCTGGTTACAGAAGTGGACAAGAAGTAAGTAATATCGCCGTTTTCACATTTACTTCTATGTAAAATAAATAAATGAAGAAAGGAATGCTTTATTAAAATCTCCATTTCTATAAGAGATTCCCTCAGCTTGAATATAAATCTCAAATGCGAGAAGTGGAGAGCAGGAAAACCAAGACCAAATGTGAAGACCGAACGTGCGAAATAAAATGTGAACACCCACGGACGAAGCTCATCATTCCGACTTCTTCGCTGCCCTCCAAGGCCAATCGTTGCTTTATTTGCTGTTCCAGTTCTTAGTTTGCCTTTATTTCCTTTTTGCATTGACCGATTCATTCTTTGTTGGTTAGCGGGTTATTAGCAGATATGGCCAGGACGGCACTTTCTTCATCATTTGTTGGTGTACTGTCGACTTCATGTTCCGCATCTATCTCGTATTCAGAGCTAAAATTCATCTACAAATCAGAAGAATTCGCGTAGCTGGTCTCATTGTCTGCATTGGATTACAACATTGGAATTTTAGTCATACTTTGACTTTGTTCGAATTAGCTAGAAGGTCAGAAGGCTTCTATCAACAAATAAAGTCAGAGAAACACAGCTAAAACAAAGCGACGTGGAATACTTGGTTCTTGATCTGACGTCACAGCCACGGCTCGCCCCAGGTTCCTCTTACTCGGACTTGAACCAAGTTTTTGTTGAATTAAACAGGGCACAGAAAGTCGAGAATTCAACCAAATCAAAAAATTTTTGCGAAGAAATGTTCCAGATAATATCAGAATTTATTTAGCCGAAAAAAAATTATAGGGGTTAGGTGCACTTGAAGAGATTCAATTTAAAAATGCTGATAAGTAACAAAGTCATTAATATTTGGGCGATTCAGGATGAGCGAAAGAGACCTATCTTTCTTTGATCTAGTAAAAACTAAAGAAGTGTATTCCACATTGCAGTGTATTGTCTTGTTTGTTACGCCTTCTTCGATACTTTTTATACTTCTTTCGCAATAATGTGTTCATCACCTTAAGAGAATTTTACATTAGGTACAAGTGATTGGTATGGTAACTTTACAAAATCGATGCAATTGCCAGATAGAATCTCGAGGATTCTTGGGTCTGAGGTAATAAGCCTCCAGTCGGAAATGTGGTGTGCTATGTTACCAGCAACAAAATTTGCTACAGGGCACTTTACTGTGTCAGGTACATGAGCTATTGTGACTGCCTCTTCTTTGTGTTCATCTTTGGAGACTTTACGGTTTTTTGGATTCCAGTCGGAAAAGGAGTTCCTGTTGTTATTGTTGTTGGCATAACCCGAGGGATTCCTGTGGGGTCCTCTGTGGCTTTGGACCTTTGCACCAGTCTTGTTAACATCACCTATGTCTTTCAACTGCTTTTGGAGGTCTCCACCAAACACGAAAACGCAGATCTCTAAAGGGCGCATGACGCGAGCAAAGCGAGGCACAGTCTTTGCCTATGTCAGGTTTCATGAGCTATTTGCACTACATCTTTAGTTCATAATTGACATGTATCAGCTGTGACAAAGCGTCAAGCCCAAGTTGCCTTATCTTTTGCACCCCCTCTTTGTGTAGCCCTTTCTTATCTGACGTGGTCAGGTCAGTTAAACAGGCCACAGGGATTATAGTGGAACCTGCGTGCATAGCGCACCAGTGGAGCACCATTGCTAAGCAAATTTGGTAACCTATCAATGCGAGAAAATTGGGTCTGAGCTCAGCGTATGCCCGTACGTCCGACAGACTCTGGGGATGAGGGTAAGGTAGGGTAGGGTGAGGCAACCCAAACAGGGGAGAAGAATGTCATCTCTTCTTGGTGGGAAATTGCGTGGTGCTTTTGGGCAACCAGTGCAGCAAAACCTTTGTTCGACAGTGCTGAAGTTTTAAACTTGAGAAAAAATATCAAATATCTATAAATGGAAAGAGAAAGGTCAAAAGAATACTCCGATGTCTTTTTGGTGGAAGGCAAAGAATTAGAGTTATGAAATTTGCCTGTGAGGACTTCATCTTTGTTGTCAGTCCTGTTGCAAACTCAGTCGGCACAAAGCTTGAGTTCGCGGCGTTTTGCAGCCATCCCGACGCCAAATATAGCACAGCTAGTGCCTTCTGGGGTGGTACAGACACATTTTCCCAGGAAAAACACCAGCATGTTCATGTCGATAGGCATCTTGTCACAGAAAAAGAAATCAGTAGTAAAATTAACTTGAAACAAATTGTGCCAGCATTTGTGACCTAGCGGTAAGATGCTGGTCTGCACTGTTGGCGAGTGGAGTTGAATACTTGGCGGAGACATGAATTTTTTCTCTTCTTTGTTATTTAACGACTTGAATGAGAGTATTTTCACAAAATAACGATTAACGTACCAGTAAAAAAAAATGTTGAGCTCCGCTTTTAGGCTTGGCTAAATCTATATATTACCTTCTACGAGGGCTTGCTACAACTTGTACAATTGTAAACCTCTTCTTCGTGTTTTCATGCAGCTTGCGCCTTATACCTGGGTTGACTCTTGTTGGTTTAGCAGTGTCCGTTTTTTGTTCAAGCTGTTTTCTCAAGCTTCTTTTTAAGAACTTTATCCAGCAACTGATTTCCAAACAGTTTGCCAAGGAACTGTAGGTTTTGTTTATTTTTTCCAAACGAATCTTTATACTCGTACTCCTTCTGCATTTCCGTTAATGTTTGATCTTTGTCCTCGCTCCCAGGTTCGTCATTGTCGCCCACAACTTTAGCCATGAGCGTTTGAAAGTCCTCGCTGTCCAAGGTGTTTTCCTCACTCATGGAGCTCAAGCAGTCCTTAGCGGGCTTTTTGGCAGGAATGTTATTTTGAGGTTCCTGGTTCGGTCGTTTCCATAGCCTTGTCCCTTCGAGCAAGGGTCTTTCTCCAACTTATCCAGTCTTTTTTTATGTTCAATATTCCCGATGAAAGGAGCTTCACATCGGCAGAAGACATGGAAATGTCTGTGTCACTTGTGGCAGGCATGGCCGCCATGATTGTATGTTGTTATTCTCCAGATCTGTTGGGTGTTTCTTCCTCGTCCAGATCTATGCAATTGAAGTGAAATGGTTCGGGGGAAATCCATCAGGAATCATGGCAGAAGCTCTCTCTATAGATTAATGAACTGACTTGCTCGACACCGAACTCACATTGAGCTTGGATACTGCATGCTTGCTATGTCACGTGACCTCCGATTGTATGCAAATGTAAAGTAGAATAGATGCCAGACTGTTGAATGTAATTGTCTTTTTAACCTATTAACGTCCATGATGGCCTGAACTGGCCTTGATTTTGTGCGTGATCGCTTTTGGCTCTAGTCTCCTGTAGAAAGGCTTTTTTGGTCCCCTTTTGTCTTAGTTGTCTTTGGGAACGTTCAATCAATCAGAATCCACCTACTGCGCATATATTTGAAGGCTTGAGGGGGTCCTAGAAGGAAAGACTTCTTGTCACCCTGCGAGATCACATTTCATTCAAAATGGCTGCCGTGCTCTTCACTTGTGAATTTTCAAGATGGCAATATCTCATTCTCGGAACGAAGGATTACCTTTTGAAGCTTAAAAGTCGAAAGCAGAAGCTCTAAGGAACACTCAACAAGTTCAGCGATGGAATTTAGAGCTTTAAGAGCAAAGAAAACATCTTTCGAGGACAAACTGCAAGGACAATCTTCTATCTCCAAAGATTTTCCGAGCTGCAGACTTTCTGGGCAATGCTCTGGCACTTCTACGAGTCTAACTTAGAGTAAATTACATATTTCATTGTAAATTTGTCCCGAAATAGCTTTTTAATTGAGAGGTTCTTCGTATTCCTAAAATTTTTCGTAAAAGTTTTGAAAAACGAGCAAAGTTTGCATCATTAAATGCTTTTTAAAATAACTTGCACATCAAGCGAAATTGCTTGCACTTAGCTTTCCTTGAATAAAGAATTGAACGCGTTTGGTTTTCAGAAACGAATAAAGGAGTGCATTAATAAATGTTTTATTTAGAAATGCTTACTGTCTCCTCTTCTGTGTATCTTCATTCACGAAATTTTGAAAAATAGTAACCTGACCTAAACAGATACAAATCCCAGGGGTGGATCCAGCAATTTGTGTGACTAGTTTCTACCAAAAG